>PVKS010003404.1:0-98126 GCA_004027875.1 Aplodontia rufa | reverse complement strand
AGTTTCATTCTTCGACTCCGAGTGGACACGAACCCGACATCCACATCACCGGTGTCAGTTCCACATCTAAAAATTCTTAAATTGCTAATATTTGAGCAATATGGGGGGTTACCTCATATCCAAACCATAACATCCTCTGTAGGTTGTTTAAATATTTTTATTCAAAAAATTTATTAAATATTTTCTATGCAGCATGTAAGAATATGGGAATGCAATAGTTAGGAAGTCATTTTTAGTTCTTTCATTCAAAGAAAAATAAATACACTCACGACAAAGAAAAATAATAGCCAGGCATAGTGATACATGTCTGCAAACTCAGCTACTCCATAGACTGAGGTTGGAGGATTACAAGTTTCAGAGTATTCTGGGAAGCTCAGTGAGACTCCCTTAAAATTAAAATTTAAAATGGGTTAGGTATATAGCTCTGTGGTAGACCACTAACATAGTGCCCAGTGATGATGAGAATTAGAATAATAGAAAAATGCAAACCTAAGTAAATTAAAGGAAACATTACTTTTAGCAAAAATAGCTGAATTTGAAACATGCAGCATGAAATAAAGGTGGAACATAGTGATGTTCATTAAAATTAATTATAACCATATATTAACATATATATATAAAATCTTTCAATATATTTAAGATTCAATGACATTTAAAAAATAGCCAAATAGTCCATATTTAAATACTTCAAACAGATTTGATAGCTTTGTTTGAAAAATAACTGAGGTTTCCCTGAATTTGTGAAATGTGGTACAAATTGTTTCAATTTTGAGAAGGGAAATACAAATGTCATTTCTACCTAAATTACCCTAAAAATAATAAAGACTGAAATTAAATCCCAAGATAATTTCTGCATTTGAAACTTGACCAAATTATTTCAAGTTAGAAAAGAAGTAAATGCATAAGAATTGCTAAGACAATGTTCATTAACAAGATTAACAGGAGGGTCGTGGTTGCTGTAGAAAATAATACAGAAAAATATAAAGCCATACAAATTAAACAATGGAGTAACACTAGAGATAAGCATAAAGTCCAATTAAATATAATAGAAATCACAGAAGCTATTTTAAAATGAGGAATGCTACATAGTAAAATGTAGCATTTCAATATAGTGTGCAAAAGATATTCAGACAATTTGTTAATTATTGACAAAGTTTTTCACATAAATACCAACATATTCTCTAATTTGGATGACCACCTATTAAAAATGATTTTTAAAAATGCCTGGGTCCAAAAGCTCACTGAATGAGGTATAAAATCACAATTGTAATAAAAAAGACATGATAAAATGCCTTGCAAAGAGATTTCAAAGCCAGGTTTAGGACTTTCTTAAATATATTAGAAGTAGAAAGCAAATTGGATAATCATTAGGATCATATGTGGCCACTTTCCAATAACTGCATTAAGGGGTGTAAGAAGACTAAATCAGTGTTTTTTTGCCTAAGTCATTATTAGGAAGACATTAGGAATATGCCGATTGCTGTCTAAATATGAAAGCTGTACTTTCAATTAGCTATTCTGTCCAAAAAGTGGCAGACTGAAGGCACTTTATCAACCACCTAAGTGTTCTAGAACTTGGGAACTACAGAAATGATGAATTTTATTTTTTGTTTTGGAAGTTACCGAATAGAATCAGTAAATAACTGGAGACAAAACAAGTAAATATTTATATAGGAATTTCTGCCCAACTGCTTGACCTGTTTAGAAGAACAATATCCATGAAACAGAATCTGAAGTAATCCCTCTATTTCAACTTTTCCTTTAAAAGTTCTTTAAAAATTCTGACTCAAGGACACTAAGCAATTAATGGTAAGAGTTTAAGAGTTACTCCCTCTAGAAACAAAATATCAATAGTAAAAATGCATATTTTATAGAAAATATTCTCTGAAAGAAGAAGTCTTCTAGAATCAAGTTTTCAGAATACAAAGTTTTCAGGTAGTTGAATGCCCACTGTCAAAAAACAAAATAAAAAAAAAAACCAGAAACAAAAACAAAAGCTTTGTAAGATGGTCTTTACAACTGCAAATGAGAGATCTATTTCACAATGGGAAAAAGAAAAACACAAAACAATTGTTTAGAATAATGAGTTTTTTTCTTCCTGTCTTGACCTTGAAATTTACCTGGAAAAAACTAGTGAGGAAAGACAGAGCTGGAGTAGAAGCCAGGAAATCTGGTTTTGAATTGCCAATCCATGAATGGATGCAAGGTGAATAATTTAACATTTTTGACCTTCAGTTTCCTTATCTGGAAGCTGAGCAAAATCATACCTATTTGATTAAATTACTAGTATGGTTATATGAGATTTTTAAAAAAATGAATGCATGTATTAAATTGCTTGGGACATAATTTAATTCAGGGCCAGAAGTATTTCTTGGATCTAAATGACAAATTAGCCAAGTACTGCACCACTTCAACTAAAATCACCAATCCTCAGGATTATAATCACAAATATAAATATATATGTATTTATGTTTTATAAATGTATGTAGTAAAAGGTCATTTAGATCTTAATGAAATCTGTAAAAGAATATATTATAGCTATCTGTCACAGATTAGAAACAAAAAGATGAAGATAACTGCCTAAGTAGGCCATGGTTTTCAAACACAGCTCTACATTAGGATCACCCAAGAGCTTTCAAAAGGGACTGATGCCATTGTCCCCAGAGTTCCTAGAATCATTGTTCCTAAGGAATATGGATGTTTGGTGGTGTGGAGGGGCAATGATGCTTGGTTGAGAACAACGAATGAGGTAGGAAGTTATTAACTCCAATAAAGTGGAAAAATATGCATTTATGTAGGAAGTACATATGATAAAGTTTGGGGAATGAAGAAATCATGATGAGTGAAATTAGCCAAATCCAGACAGTCAAGGGTCAAATGCTTTCCCTCATTTGTGGAGGCTAGAGCAAATCCAGGCTTGGGTAAAAGGTGCTCAAACTATTGTACTAGGATCATTAATGTAGGAGAATATAGATATGTAGGGGAGGGATAGAAGAGGGGAGATGTAGGAAAGATAGGGAGGGGTCTAGGGAGACAATCAACAATGTAACATAATCTATACCTCCCCAGAAGCAAAATAATACTTATGCAATCATTCATTTCTGGAAAATTCATATATATATATACACACACATTTATAAGTATAATAGGGGAGAAATATAGAACAATCAAGAAACTGGGGTGTGGGCAATGTGAGGGTGATTCGTATTAGGATCAAATGTGTATTATATTGTTACTTTATATGCATTTATGTTTGTACAACAACTCCTTAATTAGAAAAAAGATGATTATGGAAAAAAGTAATCAGATTAGCTTCCACATATCAGAGATAACATTTGACCTTTGACTTTTGGAGACTGGCTTGTTTCACATAGCATGATAATCTCCAATTCTATCCATTTACTGGCAAAGGTCATAAAATCATTCTTCTTTATGGCTTTGTAATACACCATTGCATGTACATACCACATTTTCTTGATCCATTAATCTGTTGAAGTATACCTAGTTTAGCTCCATAACTTGACTATTGTGTATTATGCTGCTATAAACATTGATGTGGCTGCATCACTGCAATATACAGATTTTAAATTTTTGGATTCTCTGATATGTTATAGTTAATCAAAAATAAGAGGGGATAAAACAAGAATAGAAGAAAGATCAGTGGAGTACACATAAGGGAACGAAGGGAAGGGAGCAGGGATGAGATAGAGAAAGAAGTGGAATGAATTTGATCTCTCTTTTTCTTAAGAAAGAGAGAAAAGGAGAAAGAGAAAATCAATTTTATTTAATTAATTTAATTAATTCTATTTATTTTTCCATTTGGCATTTGTTTCTCCAACATATGTGGTGCTGGGGTTTGAACCCGGGTCCTTGCACATGCCAAGCAAGTGTTCCAACCACTGAGCCACTGCTCCAGCTCCAGCCCCTGACCAAACTTTCTTATGTACATGTATGAATATGTACACAGTAAGTCTATCATATACATCCACAAGACACTAATTAAAAAAGAAACTATAATGGCAGAAAGACCGTGAAGTAGAGGGAAGGGAAGAGTGGGGAGCGAAAGGGAAATACTGGGGACTGAATTAGAATAATTTATATTCCATACCTTTATAATTATGTCAAAATGAATCATATTGTTATATATAACTAAAAAGAACCAATAAAATATATAAAAAAGAACTTACAGTTTAACTTTGATGCTATAACAACTATGAATATACCACAATGAAACCCACTCTTCTGTATGATTATTATGTACAAATAAAAAAGTTTTAAAAATAATGTCTTTTTAAATAAAAATTGTGCTGCAGAAAGGAAATGAACAGGAAGAGGAGAATATAACTGACAGAAAATGTCATTTTTTCAAGAGTTATCCTCTGAAACTCATTCCCTCGAGCAGTGGTACCATGAGATGCAACAAAAATTTCTATCTGCCAGATTAAAAATAGACCAGTATGTGTTTTAGGAAATTTAGCTATGTGCAAAATGGTTTATTCATTATATCCTGCTGTAACACTTGAAAATAAAGGAGGCCTGGTAGGAGAACCTAGGTGACTATCACCGTTTTAATCCATGAGTGTTTGAGGGAGATGCTCTTTGTAACAATTTATCTTTTTGTAAAGAGGCATAGAACCCTGGTCATGATGAGCAGTATTTACCTCACTTGGCTCTTGCAGAAATTATCCTTTGGCTTGAGTATGTTGCTACTGTTTTACAGACCAGAGGCTAGGTTGCTTCTGCCTTTAGGAATCCTGGTAAGCCAAATTTGTTAAAGCAAATGCTATTTCCCCCTGACGCATCAAGAAGGAGTGTTTGCTGATGCGTAGTGCCAGCGTCCTCGCAGCTGTGCCATCTTATTTCAAGTTATACATCAGTATTCCCTTGACACATTCTGTTTTGCACTTTTTGCTCAGTTGCACCTCCTCACTTTCACGTATGAGTCCTGGTAAGGAAAATGCTCAGGTACATTTAACTGTCACACGTGTCCAGTCTAAGAGAAAGGCATGATGGTAATGCTAATGGGCTGGGTAGCACACTTTTTTATTTTTTGCAGGGTGGCGGAGTCTATGTCTCAGCCTTTGAAGAGGTTAAGATGCAAAAATATTTAGAGACACCAAATCATTTTGCAGTTGGAAGGGTCCATAAGCACTTTCTCTTGGAATGCCTCATATTATCAAGAAAATATTTCTGATCTTTTCCATGCCATAGACTTTATAGGAATTTTCCAAGTTTGTTGCTAATTAGCAACAGACCTAACATTAGATCCTAGATGTGCTAATATTCCACTACAACACCACATTATAATAACACCACATTGCTTCTTCATTGAAAATGCACATGAAATAAATGAAAAAAAAGTTTTTTAAAAAAACATTTTTCATTTTTTCTTATTAAACATTAGTACTTTTAGTAAGGACAGTGTCCGAACAATAGTATTCAATAATAGTTTGAAGTTTTCAAGATAACTTCTTTCACAAAAGAATTTGTGGCAGGTTGACTGACAGGGTTATTACAGCACTGAGACATCCCTAACAAGAATTAGATTTAAATAGACTATATGGCAATTATGATGTGTCAGTGGCTAATGAGGCATTTTCTATTCTAAAGAAGAATCAATTCTGGAGTCTTTAGTAACACTGATAAAGTAGTATGTTCACTCCAAAACTTGATAAAATTTGTTCTGCAGTTGGCATGATTATGTTGGTAAAATATGTACTTTACCACATCTATGGATGTTTCATTAAAATCTCAAATTGATTAGGAAGCATGGTCAATATTTGGGACCAACAGGGTAAATCAGTATTCTCTGATATGCAGTACACCTTATATAATTTCTTGGCAAATTAAAGTATTAAAATATATATGCAATAGTCAATATACCTTCAGTAAAAGACGGTAGCAGTGACACCGAGTGATTGTTGTTGGTATATAATTTCTAACATCAGTGTCAGTGTAATTTCACTTGTTTCGGTAGCAATAGTCTCTTGGATCTATCAGATTTTTGAATCGTGTCTCTGGTTTTGTGACTTCACAATCACTTCTCATCTTTTTTCAACCTCACTTGTCTATACCAACCTGTGAAAATTGTTGTCATTGAAGTCACCAATATTCTATTAGTTTTCAAACCCAAACAGCATATTTCATTAAATTTTTGATAGCATTTTTTAACATTTTCTTCCTTGAAATTCTGTTCTTCCATGACATCTATATAATGGTCTTTCTTCCTTATATTATTACTTCAGTGACAGCTGCTTCCTTCCTAGTTCAGCTTCCTCCTTCTATCATATGTACTCTGTTGTTGACAGAAGGTTCTAGTCAGATCATGCTTATCTTTTCTGTTTTTTTTTTTTACTTTAACTATATTACCTTGTTTATATTATTATTTCCACCAATATGGACTTTAACATTTCTGATGGCTTCCATATAGGTCAAATATGGTCAAGTCATCTCTCTAATATCTATCGTCAATCTATGCATATCTTTCATCTGTTTTTCTCTTTGTGTGTCTTTTTATAAATACCTTTAGGACAAAGATTCTTCCTAAGCGAAACAGTTTCACCTGTATTCCTATGTTACTCACATTCCTTATCATCAAGAATGCCATTCATGTAGTTTCCAAGACAGACATCTAGAACCATCTTAGATTTTTCCTTATCCTTCATCCATATCCAATAAATCAAAGGATATTCAAAGATTGCTCATTTTCTGTCACAAATATTATTTTTATATATGCTTTACCTCATATACCTTGCTAACACCTTATTTCAAGTACTTATCATTGATCACTTAGCTCCTAAAATAAACTCTTACGTATTTTTCAGCTAAGTCTTTATGAATTGGTTTTCTTCATTACTGCTAGAATGATCTTTCATTCTGTGATTCAAACTGAAAATCAAATTCCAGTGAAATTATTTACTCCCTGTCTGAGTGAAATAAAAAGGCACTTATTTCCACTTTACCTTTTCTCATTTGCAGATAGAAATAATAATATCTATCAGAATTATTGAAAAACATATTCCTTCACTTCTAGAGCCAGAAGGATGTTAGAGATCATTTCGTTTATCTCCTCAATCTACGTGTAAGGGAAGAATAAAATACCCTTTGAGTGCTCAAATTCATAGAATGATTTAATATAAAAATGGAAATAAATTGGCAATCTTGAGGCTCTTAGTCCAGTGTTCTTTCAGTGTATCTATAGAACTGCACTGGTATTATACACATTGTATCATAGTGTGAAAACTATATTGAATAGGAGAGTATCAATATCCCATGATAAAATATTAGAAATACTGATTATTTAATAATAACCACATAAGGAAAATTGTTTAATGGCTTACACTAAGCTGACAACTATAACCTAGCCCATTGACTTTTGTCTCATTGTTATGTTTAGCTATTGCCCAATGTTCTTCAGAATTTTACAGACAGTTACTTCCCAGTGGACTGGGTAGAAACAGGTACCTGACAAGGATTTCTTGCTAGTGTGTAGTGCATGCCTGAGGCATGCAAAGAGAGGATCCAGGGATAGATGACTCTGCCACTGGCTGTTTGGGGGTAAGTCACACTTCTGCCTCATGTTCCTAAGGCTTAAACAAACAAAGTTGTTGGAAAACACAAAACATTCAGAGTTTTTAAATATTTTATCTACTAGGAGGAATCAACATGGAAATAAAACTTCATTGTATTCAGAAACAAACAAGGAAAACACACCACCAGTAACAAGCCTTATTCATTCATTAGAAAAAAAATATGTAGACACCGCCAATAGTTCACCTGGAGTTTTTAGTGAATCTCTGTCTCCTTGAGTGATCATGTTTGTTAATATGAAAATTCTTCCCCCTCTCAACAATACACATGAACTTCTTATTTTATTACTTTAAACCAAAGCTCCCAGAATACACCATTTATCCCTTTAAACTTAAATTTGGAAATCTAGCTTCAAAGACCACAAAGGTTAGGAGAATATTATAATTCCTCTTTTTCCTACTTTTCACCATGATGATCCATATCCCACCATTATCATCATTCCAATCATTATTGCCTTTATTATATAATCTACACATTGACTACTTAATATGTGCCTGACTTTGAACTAGGCACTTTGTTTCCATTCAGAGAAATAACACTTAACATAGTATACATCTCCACTTTAGAAATTCTACAAAAGCCTAAAATACATCAGTTATTTTGTATATGGATGCATGGTAAATGGTCTTTGAAGAAATTCAAATTCTTAACTGCTATAAGTTAACTGCTTTTCTCTCTTCTTGTCCTTACACCCAAATATTTATGTTTAGTTGTTTATTGGGAAAATAACAGAGAACTTTCAGAGGGCATTCATCTTAAGAAAGCAATTTTAGTAATACTTGAAGAAATATGTACATTATAGGAAAATTAAATTTTAAATCTTCTAAAAAGATAATATGGTTAGATAAGATATAGCATATTGATTTTATTTAAAAGACTAGCATCTTTTAATCACTGAAAATTTCTTAGCAACATGAATATATGAGGTGATAAATAATAAATGGAAAGTGCAAAATATTTATGCCTATGCTTAAAACATAGCCATTGAGAGTGTATTGAATATTTGAAAATAATTGCAGAGGAACCAGGAATAATGATATTCAGGGAACATATTCTGACTCCTCTTCTTCCTTTTTCTTTTAAATTTTTTAATAGCATTAAAATGTCATTTTCCCAACAAATACATAAAAACTTTAACTCTTTTTTTTTTTAAGAGAGAAGGACAGTGTATGTGAGAGAGAAAGACACACACAGAGAGAGAGAATCAATTTTTATTGAGTTTTTCACATTGCTTTCATGGCTGTGACACTTAGTTGTGTACGTGGGTAGTAGGGTTTGAATCCGTGTACTAGCACATGCTGGGCAAGCACCATAACCACTGAGCCACAGCTCCACCCCAAGACTTTAATTCTTGATCTGATAGTTGAATTATGTAACATACTTCAAAAAATTTCCACAGAAAAGTGGCATTTACAATGGAAACATTTTCTCAGTGATGTTGATTCTTTCATGTTTTTCAAAAGTTAAAGAAAATTGCTTTAAACCTTGTTTAATTTATGGTTATTTATTGTTTTGTCCTAGTGTCTCTTCATTTTAAAATAACCTTAGTTAAGAAAATGTTTCACTGAAATTTAGAAAGGTAGTAGTATTCAAGGCCACTTCAAAGTGTAGAGCAAGTTATATAGGAGCATCTGAAATAATATTTTATATTTCTAATGTTCATGAACAAAGTAAGGTTGTTGTACAAGTATTTGCTGATTGACCTAGAAAAGTAGAATTAAACAATTGGATTGAGCACATGGTACAATAGGTTTTCATAAAACCAACATACATAGATTTGATGTCACTAAATTTAGATATTTTATAATTTGTGAAAAGTTTCTTCCAGCAAGGCTTTTTTCAGTTATTTGCAAGTGGCACATCTTTGTAAACCATTCCAATTACCTACACATACTTACAGTTAAGTTATTTTTGTATGAACTACAGGTAGAGTTGACCTATTAAAGAGGAAAACTGAGTGAACTATTGTGTGTGGCTGTAGTAACAAGAATTCCAAGAAGTGGAGATCTTTGGCACACCATAAATGGACCAGCGATCTAGGATCCTCCATAAATCATCTGGATAGGTACTGAAATTTCTGTCATCTACTAGGTTCTTTCAAGCATTTTTATAGAAAGTTTATTGACATATAATTCATAAAATCCTTTCAAAGTGTACAGTTCAGTG
The DNA here is from genome assembly GCA_004027875.1 of Aplodontia rufa. Classification (NCBI taxonomy): domain Eukaryota; kingdom Metazoa; phylum Chordata; class Mammalia; order Rodentia; family Aplodontiidae; genus Aplodontia; species Aplodontia rufa. The sequence continues at coordinate 88,370 of PVKS010003404.1, read as the reverse complement.
GATTTTAGATAAAATATACCTGCATAGATTTGTATACCCATTAACACTTTAATTTCAGAAACTTCTCATCACCTTAGATGGAAACTCCATCCATTGGTGGTCACTTCCATTCTTTCTAATCACCAGATTTTGGAAACCACCAATGGATACCAGTGGATCTGAATATTCTACATATATTAAATAATGAAATTATAAAATATGTGGCCTTTTCTTAACTGACTCTTTGAGCATAAAGTTTTGAAATTCCATCCATGTAATGTTTATCAGTGCCTCTATTCCTTCTCAATGCTTAATGACACTTTGAATATATACTATAATGTGTTTATTCATACATGGATAGATGGAATTTGGCTGTTGTCTGTATTCTTGAGCTATTGTGTATAATGCCACTATGATAACTTACAGAGTTTTGTGTGAACATATATTTTTAATTATCTTGAGTAGATAGATAGGAATGCAGTTGCTGCATCATATGTAATTCCATATTTGACTTTTTGGGAAACTGCCAAAAAGTTTTGCAAAGTGGCTATACCACTTCACAGCCCTTCCAGCAATGTATGGAGACCTCAACTTTTCCAAATACTAATCAACACCTGTTTTGTTATGTATATTTTTTTAGCCACTCCAGGGAGTGTGAAGCAATATAACCTTGTAAATTTAGTTTGCATTTCACTAATAACTAGCTATGCTGGACATTTTCCATATGTTTATTAGCTATTTGTTTGCATATTTTCTTTAATGAAATGTCCCATTTAAGACACTTTTTCATTTTCATTTGGTTGTTTTTTTTATAAATAATTTCAGGGTTTAAAATGATTTTAGGGGCTGGAGTGGTGGCTCAGCGGTTTCGGTGCTTGCCTGGCAAGCACACGCACCCAGGTTCAAACCCCAGCACCACATACACAACTAAGTGTTGGAGCAACTAACGCCACGTGAAAAACTAAAAAAAGTTGTTTCTCTCTTTGTCTGTCTTTCTCACTGTCCCTCTCTCTTTAAAAAATAAAAAATTAAAATAAAATGACTTTAGATACAAAACCATGATAGTTTATAATATGGGCAAATATTTATTCATAATCTGTACTTTGTCTTTTCACCTTTTCATGATATCCTTTCCAGCACAAAATGTTGTCATTTTGATGAAACTCAATTTATGCTTGTGTTTTTTAGTCATTTATGTATTTAGTGTCAAATATAAGAAACCGTTGTCTGATCCAAAGTTATGAATGTTTGTTCTCAATATTTTCTATTAAGAACATTTTAGGTATTAGTTTGCACATTTAGGTAGATGATCAATTTTTATATTTTTGAATAGAAAGTGAGACAGAAGTACAACATCCTGGTTTGCATGTGGAGATCCATCTGCTCCTGCATTGTCCAGTTAAGATGTTATTTTTACTTCCATTGAATCATGCTGACCCCTTTTTCAAAAATAAATTGACCATAAAATAAGAGTTTAATTTTGATAATTCTAGTCTTTTGATCTATATGTCTATCCTTATTTAAAAACCACATTATCTTCACTACTAAAGTTGTTAATAAGATTTAAGATTGGTATGTGTCTTCCAAGTATGTTATTTTACAGGATTCTTTTGGCTATTCTGTGTACTTTCCATTTAACATGAATTTAAATGGAATTTAAATTCCATTTGTACATAAAAACTTGATACCTGGATTTTTTAAAACCATTGAATTAAATTCATATAAATATATATAATGTCACGGAGTCCTGCTATCTCAATTGTATTGTTATAATTTGGCTTTGAAAATTTCCTCAAAGACCAATATATTTGTGCCTTTGTTTCCAGTCTGTGGTGCTATTGGAACATAGAGGAACCTTTAGTATGTGGAGCCTAATAGAAGGAAGTAAGGTCATCAGGGGCATGCCCTTGATGGGGACATTGGAACCCTATACCCTTTCCGTATATCTTTGTTTACTGACTGTCATTATTGTTCAGACTGGTTCAGTGCTATGACATGCTCAACATTACAGGACCAACCAATAATGTACTGAAGTCAGGGAAACATGATGTAAAGCAAAATGTTTTCCTTAATAAGTTGACTATCTCAAGTACTTTGTTGTAGTAATGGAAAACTGATCAAAGTGAGTATTAAATCTGATCATGAACATAAGTTGTCTTCCCACTTATTAAGGTATTCTTTAATTTCTTTCAGTGGTGATATGTGTTTTTTTGTATGTGAATCCTGAATTTCTTTTAAATATTTACTTCTAAGGGTTTTATTCTTTTGAATGCTGATTTTCACTGAATTAATAGAAAAAGTTGATTTTTAATATTGTCTCTATATACACACTTTGCAAGGTAGAATAGGTTTTTCTGTGAATTAATTAGGAATTTCTGTGCACAAGATCGTGTCATCTATAGAACAAGATAGTTTTACTTCCTCCTTTCTAATCTAGATAGCATTTTTTTTGTTCTTTAATGTCTTCTTCTGGAATCTCCAGTATAAAATTAATAAAAAGCAGGTTTTTAATTTTATGGAGGGTCCCTGACTTACATGATGTGTTCAAATTTTTTTCAGATTTCAAAATTCTGTTTTTTAGAGTATGGTTATGATATAACTAAATGTACATTTTTCGAGTTTATCCTGATTGGACATTGTTCAACTTCTTGTTCGTGTAGATTAATTTTTCCTGTCAAATTTAACACATGTTGAACCATTATTTCTTCAAATATTTTCCTACACTTTTCTCTCACTTCTCTATTTGGAACTTTTATTGTGGACATATTGCTTTGTTTAGTGGTATCCATAGGTAACTTAGACTCCATTCATTTTTCTTCATTTTTATTTCTTTCTCTTCCTTAAAATAGATGATCTCCATTGAACTATGCTCATACTCAATGATTCCATTTTCTCATAGTTTAAATCTGTTAATACCTTTATTTAATTAGTTTCAATTATTGTGACTTTAAACAGCTGCATTTCTGTACATATTTAAATAAATACAAATATGATCTATAAATTTACTTTCCTTATTGCTATTCATTACATGGTGGGGGCATCATTCCATACAATTCTTTAATTTTTTAGACACGATTTTTCTCTTTGGATATATTTATAATTGTTATTTTAAAGTCTTGATCTAGTTACTCTAATGTCTGTCTGGGTTTCATGGGGAAACAATTTCTACTTTCTTGTATATGAACAATACCTTAGAGTTCTTTGAAATGTTACATAACTTTACTGTTTTTAAAAACTAGACATTAAATAGTGCTGCAAGAGTAGAAATCAGATTAGATTACTCACTTTCCATGGGGTGCTGCTTTTCTCATTGTTAGTGGTAGTTTTTGGTTTTCTAACATTTCTGGACTAAATCTATTGGGTCTGTGTTCTTTGTCCTAAGGAGCTGCTGAAACCTATTCGGTTATGTGAGCATTCAAACATCTGTGAGGCAGAAACTTCTTTAGGCACTCTATGTACATGATGATATCGGCCTGCATCTCGACAAATCATGTGCACTTGGTCTGTGTCCTTCACTGCCCCGGTTCTGAGCCTCACATCAGTCAGGATGAGAGCCTAAGATGGGCTCAGGTCTTCCTTATATAGCCCCAGACAGAAGGGTTGAATTTTCAAATCCCAAGATGATGGATGTCAAATTCCCTAGCTCTTCCTTTTAAGTTATTATTTTGTTTCAGATTTTGTTTTCCCCAACTGCCTCAGGGAGTTTTAATGTTAAACAATTTTAGCTTTTGTTTTGGACAATATCTTAGGGAAAAGATCTTTGGCAATGAGGGAGTCCTCAATTAGGTCAAAAAGAGTCCAATCCCTTAGTAGGAGTTTCTGGGAGGGAACTACCAGACAGGTCGAATGATGACCGTTTTCTGGAAGGAGGCTTTTATAGATCTCCATATGGGAAAAGTTAAAATGAAATCCTTAACTCATGCACCCCAAAAACCCATTTTATATTTAAAACAATATGTGAAAAGACTCAATCAAAACTAAAGATAATTGTCTTTTAATGTTGGAATTGGGGAGACTTCTAAAATTAAAATGACATTCACAAATTAAAGGGAAATAAATTTCTTTTACTAAAATCAAATTTTTTCCATTAAAGATACACCCAAAAGAATGAAAAGATAAAATACAAGCTGTGAACATGTATTTCAATCCCAAAATTGACAAAGGACCAGCACAAAGAATACCAGTTGGAATTGACAAGTCTGCACAGTATTCGTAAGTGTGAGTGAACATAAAGTGAAAAACAAATCCCTAGATACCATATGCAGTAAAAATGACTTTATAGAATACTAAATACAATTAAAGTACATTTAGAAATGACTAAAACATGGACAAAACTATAGGAAAGAAAGCTGAGTGGTAATAGGCTTGGGAGGCATAAGGGGCTCCTCCAAGTAGGGCAGAGAGGGGACAGTATTAGATACCAGAGGCTGGCTTGTATGGGATGAGCTTGTGAATGAATGTAAGCTGGTTAAGAACTAGAAATTGGTAGAATCTTAGATAAGAACAATGATCAGGATGTATCCTGAACCAGTCCAGTACTTTGCTACTGAGGACATTGGAAAAATGAAATAAAAAATAAAGCATTGTATAACCTTGTTACAATTTAAGGGTATTCATAAGAACAATAGAAATGCAATAATTGAATTCTAAGAATTAATGAAAATTTCACAGAAGAAAGAAGAGGAGAGAAAAGAAGCAAAGTAAAATCTTGATCAGTAGCAAACACCATGTAAGAGTAAAACTCAACCAAATGTTAAACACCAAAAATTTACAGCTTGAGCCATGGGAGTTTTGTTAAGAAAGTGGCTGCCGACTCCTATAAGCTGTAGTGTTGACCCTACTTCTTTTTCAAGTAAGTTTAAAGTTGTTGGCTTAAAATCCAGGTCTTTGATTTTTGTGCAGGGTGAAAGTAAGGATCCAGCTTTAGCTGTCTACACATGGCTGTCCAATTTGTCCAACACCATTTGTTGAACAGGCTATCTTTCTTCCACACTATGTTTTTGTCCCCTTTATCAAATATCAAATAGTTAAGGATATGGGGGTTTGTCTCAGGATCTTCTATTCTGTCCCACTGATCCTCGTTTCTGTTTTGATACCAATACCAAGCTGTTTTTACTACTACGGCTCTGTAGTATAATTTCAGGTAAGGGATTGAGATACCCCTACTTCTTCCTTTCTGTAGAGTAATGTTTTGGCTAGTGTGGGTCTCCTATTATTCCATATGAACTTGAGAATTGCTTTTTCTATATCTCTGAAGAATGCCATAGGTATCTTGATGGGGATTGCATTGAATTTGTATAGGGCTGTGGGTAGAATGGCCAACTTGATTATATTGATTGTGCCTAACCATGAGCATGGAATGTTTTTCTACCTACTCAGGTCTTCTGTAATTTCTTTTTTTAGTGTTTGATAGTTTTATTTGTAGAGGTCCTTAACATCCTTTGTAAGGTTTATGCCCAAGTATTTCATTTTTTTGGAAGTGATGGTGAATGGAAGAGATTTCCTGATTTCTTCTTCTGCGGATTTGTTGCTGGAGTAAAGAAATGCTAGTGATTTACTGGAGTTGATCTTGTAGCCAGCTACTTTACTGAAAGTACCTATAAGTTCTAGGAGTTTTCTGGCCGATGTTAATGGGTCTTCTAGGTATAGAATCATGTCATCAGTGAATAGGGATAACTTAACTTCCTCTTTTCCTACACAAATACTTTTGATTTCCTTGTCTTGCCTGATAGCTCTGGCAAGAATTTCAAGGACTACATTGAACAATAATGGGGAGAGCGGACAGCCTTGTCTAGTACCTGAATTCAGTGGAAATGCTTTCAGTTTTTCTCCATTGAGGATAATGTTGGCTGTGGGTCTGTCGTAAATGGATCTGAAATAGTTAAAGTATCTTCCCTTGATCCCTATCTTTTCCAAAGTTTTGAGCATAAAGTGGTGTTGAATTTTATCAAATGCCTTCTCTGCATCAATTGAGATGATTATATGATTTTTGTTTTTAATTCTGTTTATGTGGTGAATTACATTTACTGATTTGCGTATGTTGAACCAGCCTTTATTCCTGGAATGAAGCCCAGTTGATCATAATGTATTATCTTTTTAATGTGCTTTTGTATCTGATTAGCTAAAATTTTATTAAGGATTTTTGCATCAATGTTCATCAGGGAAATTGGTCTGTAGTCTTCTTTCCTTGATGTGTCTTTGTTGGGCTTTGGAATCATTGTAATATTTTCTTCAAAAAAAGTGTTTGGGAGTGATCCCTGTCTATCAATTTCCTGGAAGAGCTTGATAATGTTTCCCCCTCAATTGTATCTCTATTCCCATCAAACAGAAAAAATTTAAAAAAAACACACCAAAAATTTTTATGTGTTATACTAAAAATTTGATGTGTTATTAAAGACTAGAGACTGTGTAATGTATTTTACCACATATAATTTGGAGATAAATACTGATAAAGAAATTGAGAGACTAGTCATGTTAGAAAATATTAATTAGAAAGTATCCAGAGTACTGATGATATCAGAAAAAAATAGAAACCAAGGAAAAAAATATTATTTGAAAAAAAGTACATTATTACATGAGAAAAGGGACCAGTCACCTAGAATGTAAAACAATGTAACAGTTATAATAATTTACTACATTGACTCATTTGAAAAAACTTATTGAAAATATAAAACAGATATATCTAAAATGTACCCACTTATTTGCCAATGGATGAAGCACATTAAAAACAACCATGGAACTTGTGAAAAACACTGAAAAATAAGCTTTAAATAGTACGTGAAACATGTGTTGAAAATTGTGTCTATTTATATTTAATACACATTTTTTTTTCATACAAGCTCAGATATTTACAAAAATTGACCTGGCCACTTTGTTAATATTAAGTGCATGCTCATTGAAATCAATAAAATAAAATATGCTATCCAAATATTAAATAACCAAAAATGTTAATGTGTTATACTCATTTATTAAAGACTAGAGATTGTATATCATCTTTTACCATATATAATTTGCAGATAAATACTAAGAATGAAATACAACAGTCAGGCTAAAAAATAATAGAAAAAGTGTTGTAGTGATATCAGACAAAATAGAAGGCAAGGCAAAAAGCATTGTTTGGAAAAATAGTACATTATTATGTGAGCATAAAGAACCAGTCTCCTAGAATGTAAACCATATGATTTTCCCACAATATTACACGATTAAAGGAGAAAAATATATAATCACAAAATGTATACATTTTAAATAAAATAAAATTATCAAATCAAATGAAGGATAGGTTTGGGAAGAGGGTTAAAGAGGAAGACACTCATTATAGTGAAGAGAGAAAGAGGTGGATAGAGAGAGACAAAGATTAATGCATAATTCATTGGACCAATAGAAGCCTATCTCAGAATATAAGAATGAGTGTTAATCAGAAAAAATTGATTTTCCCACATTATTACAAGATTAAAGGAGAAAAACTACATAATCACTAAAATAGTTGCAGAAAACATTTAATAAATTTAATGTTCTCTTATTAAAAAGTTTGTAACAAATTATGAATAGAATCTTTTGTAACCTATTTATATATACTATATATAGGAAAGCACAACTGCTCTTAGTTTTGCATGATATTTTTAAATATAGAACCTAAATATTTGTAGAATTTTCTTTTAATTATGAGAATTAATATTTTATAACTGATTTTGGATACAATATACAAGCACAAAAATATACAGTATTCCTACAAATCAACGTCCTTTCCAAAATAATAATAGAACTACAAGGGTCCCACAAAAATATATAAATAATGTTTTACAAGTTATTCATATAAACATATAAAATACAAATACTATTATGAACCCAAATATAATAAATGAAAATATAAACCTACATTTTCCTTGAGGGGGAAGACAGCATATAAGGATCAATTTTCCACAAATCTTAGTCTTCAAATTCAATAAAACAGATTTTGAACCATATGATATTGAGAGCATTTAACCATTTTTGTTGTAAAAAATTGAGCATTTTGTTAAATTATTATAAAATATTAACTACAGTAAAATACTATTATGTTGATAAAGAATAAAGGAAAGAAGGAAGAAAGGATGGATGAGGGGAGAGGAGAGAGCAGAGAAGAGCAGAAGAGGGGAGGAAAGATGGGGGGAAAATAAAATTGCCTTTTTTATTATCTTTTTGCCCAAAAAAATAGAAAACCTATTAAAAAGAAATAAAAATAAAATTGATTTTATCACTATTTGAAAAGTTTCCTTGATAAAATGAACAATAAACTTAAAAGTAGTTTGTAGAATTGGCAAGCTATTTTTTATATATTCGTAGTATACAGAAAAGAAAAAAATCAATGATAATTTTCCACATAAGTAATTCTGAGAAAATTTTAAAAATCAAGAAAATACCTGATCTGAGCAAAGAGTAAAAAGCATAGTAGAAATATTTTTGCACCAATCTTGTCAGCATTAGTAAAACATAAAGCATATAGTCTATGACATTGTCAGATTCTATCAAGAACCTCTGGACAATTATCCCAGAGACACACTTGAATTTCATAGCAGCATTTCTTGCAACATATTTACTTTCAAAACAATGAAAATGGCTATAGTAGTGGATAAATAAAATTAATTATGCTAATTAAATGAAATACTACATATTACTTATAAGAAACAGATCTAGACATAACTGTAGGTTTCAAAAATAATATTGAGTGAGAAACAGTAAGTACTAAAGAACATATGCAAAATAGCTTATATATATATATATATAAGTATATATATATATATATAAATCAAAATATCCTGGGAAAGTAAAACATATGCAACAATATTTTTAAAAGGAATGGAAGGATATATATTGAATATGCCTTAGTAGTTACTTAAGAGAATGAATGAAAAGACAACTGGGTATAGAACACAGGAAAAAGTTTAACTTTATGATACTTACATGGAAAATAATGAATCAAATATTTCAAATGAATATAATCAAGTCTAGGTTTTGTTTATTATAAAGTATGCATTTTTTAGTTTGTTTATTTTCATTTGCCTGTATTTAATTCTTTTTTCAAATTAAAAAAAATAAACTAAAAGCTTTAAACTAAAAACCTGTATATAGATGTGTATATATATACATATATATATAATCATAAGCTATAAATTCCATTCCTTGTTTTTGTTTTCAGTTTGTCTGTGTTGGTTGTGGGTTTTGTTGTTTGTTTTCCTGACGAGGACTAGTCAAGAGTGAATGGGGCTGGAGTGGTGGCTCCACGGTTGCGGTGCTTGCCTGGCATTCTCAAGTACAGGGGTTCAAACCCCAGCACCCACATACACAACTGAGTGTTGGGGCAGTGAAGGCTATGTGAAAAACTCAATAAAAATTGATTCTCTCTGTCTCCCTCTCTTTCTCTCTCTCTCACTGTCCTTCTCACTTTACAAAAAATAAAAATAAAAAAAAAAAGACTGAACACAAAGGTCTATGGCACATCAGTTCCCCTCCTAAACCTTGAAGGATCTGGATAGATGACTTTTCAGGTTCTTCCTAACAATATGATTCTATGAAATCCTGCAGGAAGCAGCATATTTCTTTCACTACAACAAGAGCCTCTCTCAAACAATTAATAATAGGTTCTTTCCTCACGGTGAGCTCCTTTATTTTTATTATCTTCATATAATACCTGACCTGTCGGTGTATGCCAAATACTGTTGTGAAAATGAAAATACCCTTCTAAGTGCTCAGCATCCTTATAGGATTCATGGATGTGGAGGTGTTTAAATATTACCAGAACTGCATTGGAATAAATAATCTTCACCTTGACTGTCTTTAGAAAGCAGAATTGGTTTGTCAGCAGTCAGGTAAGTATTTGAGTGAAAGAAACTTTAGACAAAGTTGAGGAAAGATTCAATTCACACATTCACATACACCACCACCACCACCACCAATGGAAACAAATGAAACCCAAATTAACTCCCTTTTCAAGGCCCTGTGGGAAATGCACAGATTCATTTTCAGGTATGAAAATCTTATGACTTAAAATAATTGAATGAGTTACAAAGTTTGAGAGAAGAATCCCAAGGGAGGGAGGAATGAGCCAGGATTATAATTCTTTTTGAGAGAGAGCATTACTTGGTGCTCAAGAGCAGATTTTCACAGCAAAAAAACATGAATGAGGCATTGGAGGGATGGAAATATTCTGTATCTCAATGCAGGTATAAATTTTATTCTGGTTTCGATTATTTGGTAAATTATACAGTTATGTCCTATGAACCACCCTAGATAAAATCTTGATATACTCATGCATATGTATATTTGTATATTTATATACTGGTATACACTTCTACAGTTATATATGCATATACATGCATTGATAATAAAAATTTTAAAAGCATATTTCTTTCACAGATTGTCAGATGTTAAGGGTGATATAGGGTGATTCCAGATTAGGATCATGGGCATATCATATTGTTATTACATATGGATTTGTGATGGTATAACAACTCAATTCAATAAAATTTTAAAAAATAAATTAAAAAGAAAGAAAGTAGACAATATAAAATTTGATGAAGGAACAAAATAAGGTGAATTGCCACACACAGAAGGCTGGAATATAAATTTATAAAATCAATTTTGGGGACATGGCATTATTTTTAGCAAAATAAAAATTGTACATAGATTTCCATCCAGCTATTTTCCCATATTCTTGTTTTCGTGTATCTTCCTATTATTCGGCTTCACATCTGAGTGTCAAAATTACACTGTGCTTCATGTCTCTGGGTTTTAGCATCTTGATACCAGGGTGAAGGTAGAATAAGCAGGGAAGGGTTAAACATAACATTATGTGAGTCTCATTCTTAGCATCCCTGAATGTTTCATTGTAATGTAATGCTTGAATTCATCTTCCACTACACTCTTTAAAATACTGTAAATTAAGAATCAGATTTATTTGACAATCATAACTTCCACGTCCACAATATGGATATAACATCTTAAGTTCTCACTAAGTTATGCATAAAAATATGAAAAACATGTTCAAGGAACATGGAAACTGTGGCTTTAGCTCAATGTGGCCTCCAAGGGGCAGTGCTTCTGAAGAATTGGTCAACTGGAGAGGGAGGCTGAGGATGAGTTGTCTCAGCCCTGGGGAACTGGCCCAGGGACTGGGCTGTAGTCTCATAGACAGAAGAGGCCTTACCTTGGACAGATCTGAGTGGCACTGGATCAGAAGGGAACTGCGGTTTAGTAGCCTTGGACTGGACATATGCAATAAACGCACGGGACAGCTCCTGGAGATACCACAGTGCAGAAGCAGGGCACCTGCAAAAGGGTGTGGAACATGAACAGGCAAGAAGTAGAAAAGAAAGGAAGATAAGGGTCATTTAGGTACACAATGCACCATGTGAATTTGTCTTGGAACTGTATGTCTGAACAGGTAATTTTCCTCAATAAGCTAATTCTATTTTCCAGTATCTCACTGAAGTATTTTAGAGATTTGTTAGTATTCTTTCATATAAGGCACCAAAATAATTTACTTTAATAAAGTCCAGAAATTAATCATGCAATATTACTTATTCTATTTTAATATTTTCATTTCCATAGGAAATATTGAAATAATGTCTTGTCCTGTATATTAAATGGCCTCAGATGACCCAGATGTATAAACTTTGTAATTTTTTCATATTTTTCCCTAACGTTTGTGTCCCTGTTGTTCGACTACTGCTTGTTCCCTCATCCATGTTTGTGACTGTGCATCAACCACCTCTTTTGAACCTATATCTAATTATATTATTTGATCATTCCAATTGGCTATGGACTGTTAAATCGTATATAGTAATATTTATCACAAAAATAAAAGGTGAATAAGAGGTAAAATGAATCTTTGTCCAGTAAACATTAGGACAAAAGCATTTGAAAATGTGTTAAGCATCACTAATCATGAGGGAAATGCAAATAAAAAGCACAATGATATATCCTCACATCTGTTGCAGTGTGTACATTAACAAAAGGCAAAAATAAAAATTATTGGTAAGGTTGTACAGAGAAGAGAAACCTTTTCACTGTTACTTGGAATGTAAGTTGATATAGCCATTGTGGGAAACAGTGCTGAGTTTACTCAAAATATTAAAAGTAGAGCTAATGTGTGGCCCAGAAATGTGGCCTTTCTGAGAATGCACTCCAAAGGAAATGAAATCAGCACCTTGTGATGCACTTTATTGCAGCATTTGTCACAATACATAGATTCAGAAACAAACTGAGGGCCTGCTGATTGACAAATGGATGAAGAAACTGTGGTGCAGATTCAAACTGAAATATTAAGCTCTAAAGAATGATAAGATCTGTCTGTTTGATACAACATAGATGAGCCTGGAGAACATTATGCTAAGTCAAAAAATCTGTATACAGAAAGGAAAATAATGTATGGTATCATTGATGGTAGAATTAAAAACTAAAGTTGATCACATAAATTCAGAGGGTAGGAAGTAGTCACTTCGGGAAGGAAGTGAGGTGGAAATAGGAAGATGACGGATATGAATGCAGTTATGTAGAATGAGTATGTCCGGAGGTAGAATTTATAGCATAAGGAATACAGTTAATAATATTGTATTGCATACTGAAAATTTGCTCAGACAGCAGATTTCAGATGCTCTAACCACAATGATGAAAATTAACTATGTGAGAAGATGGATATGTTAATTATCTTGACTGTGGTAATAATTTCACTGTGAATGTGGATATTAATATATCATGCTTTATATCTTAAATATGTACAATATGAAATCACAGTAAAAATAAGAACTCGAATTTATCAAGCACCTATTAAGTGCCAGGCACATTTCCAAGTTCTTTACATGTGTAATCTAATTTAAACTTCACAATAATCCTTTGAAGCTGTATTTTCAATCTTGCTATTCAGATGATGAAATTGAAGCACCAAGAAGTGAAGTTTCTTGATCAATGTTACACATCTGATTGATTAGACTGCCTTTCAAACATGAACAGTCTGGACACAGTATCTTATATAACTTTATTCCCATTTATAAATAAAATATTGGCACTTAGTATAGGATCTCCCAGTTTTTCTAATTATGAGGGTATATTTTTTTCAGAAATCAAAAAGTATATTCTGAACCTTTTATTAGGAAAATATAAAACTGTGATATAAAGATCTTAAAGACTTAATCAATTCATACCTATCTGGAAAGAGAAATTACTAAGCCATAATAGCCTAAATCTTCAGCTTAAGATAGACAGATACCATATTATACCGTATATTTAACACTACCTTTTCAAGGGCATACCAGGCCTGTCATAATTTGTCTTTTCCTGAAGATTTGATTTGATGTCTTAGTAGCAGAGCAAGGATAAAGCTAACTGCTGGAGCTAGGCTCCACTATGCAACTAAAGGAGGTTTCTGTCACCAGAGGATGGCTAAGCCCAGTCTGAAACCAGTGCTCTTTTAAAATAAAATGTCTGCTAGATTTTTTAATGCTAGATGATGCTTGAGCCTACAGAAATGTGGGGCACTACTCCATGGTGTTACTACAGCATGACTGATTTTAAAATAAACTTTGACCCAGAGAAATACTATGTCCCCTTTGTATAGCCAATAATATACTCTGACTTGTCATTAATATCAGAAGTTGAGCTCAAAAACGGTAGGTATCAAGCAGTAAGCACAAAGCAAAGAGTCTCAGATTTTGTGTATGTACATGGTTTGAAAAGATGGCAAGATTATTTCAAGTGCTATGTTTCTTAGGATTCTAAAATTCAATTCTGTAATATAAACACTTGAAAATAATTCATTTTGGGGGTGGCGAGCAAAATGTAAGATTAATCATAATTATCTAAAAGATCCTTGTTTCTTCTACAATTTTGCTCTGTGACTTCTAAATAACAATTTTAAAAATACCTAGAGTATAAAAGACAAAGAAGACAATTTAATAGCTCTCATTGTATTCAAAGGACTCTTAATAGAAAACATTTATACCAATTGTTAGCATGGCCCATTTACTTATGTTCTTTTATTCCATAATTTTGTTATAGATTCATCCTCCCACATGCTTTTATAAAACTTGGACATTGAAAAGTATAAGAAGGACTACATATATATACTTACATTTTAAGATCTCAAAAATATTTGTTTCAGAAGTATCTTTAACAACAGAATCAGTTTGTCTTTTGTTTTACACAAAACATACAATATGAAGTAATTCTAAGACTTGAAATCCTATAAAAATTTGTAAGACTCTGGGATAATTCTATTTTAATAAGACAAGATTTTTAGAGGCTTTATTTGTTAATACAGTAATAGTCACCCCCACAGAAGAGCCGTCGGTGAAGATTCTTTTGAATGCACGAAACAGCTTCAGTTATACTCAGCACAACCTGTGATCTGGGATGAGACCTGCTTTTTTTAAAGAAGGAGGAGGATTAGCAAGCACATGGCTGATTTTATGTTTTGAGCCAATCAATATTATGGGATTCTCAAATGTAATAAATAAGGGGCTGATACCTATGTATCATTGTGTTGTTGAGGGTAGATAATATCTTACTTTTTAACATAAATCCAGAAATAGAGTCCATATAACATGCTTCATAGGAATAATCCTGTTGTCCTGTGAAGGTCAAGGTGGTTGCAGTGACTAGATGACAATATCTCAGAAGTACAGCTCTTTCTTTTGAAAGAAATGTTTCAAACACTGATCAACAGAAGTAACCAAATATATATTTCTATATTTATCGTCATCACAGCAACAGTCTTTTCAATGTCTACTGGGGTTAGTGTATTGTAGTTCTGGAGCACGTATCATCTGAAGAGCTCAAAACGCTTGTGGTACCTTCTCTGACACCCTCACAAATGCTTTGATTATAAGTATTTTGTAGATAGACAAATATGGTGAAAAAAGGGGTTGGTTATTTCCATGAAATCACACCACAAAACACTGGAAATACAGGCCTGTAACACAGTCACTCAGACTGAGCATGACCCTGTCCACATTTGCAAGGAACCACGTAGCATGCATGTACACAAGAAAACCTGCTCTGGAAATAAGTCCAAGTGTAAATTGTCCAAAGAAGTTCAAGTTGAAATATAGGTTATTGCTTAGTATACAGATGACAATTTTGCTTTATTATAATTAAAACAGAGCTCACATTGCCATGAGTTTAACATTTTGTTGGCCTCTCCACATTGCCACTTTATCTTATCTAAAGTTGTGTTAAAAAAGTTGATTCATCAAATTGGTTTCCACATTTTCTCTATACTTATCTGTTGTATATTTTTGTGTATTATTTAAAAAATGTGAGACATATTTAAGCACTATGAACATTTAGTAAAAATTTCTATTGGAAACTCAACTAATTTAAACTCCTCCTATGAATATCATTAGAAAAACATATAATACAATGGAATTCAAGTCCTCTTGAACACAAGCTCTAAGAGTTTTCTAATTGACTCAATCTTTAGTGTTACCAAATAATAAATACAAAAGAAAGTAGAAGAGTACAGGAGAGTACAACCGCCAATAGAGTCTAGTTGAATTTAAAACAAGTTTCAAGACAAAACAAGATAAATCAGTAGCTCTTTGCTACCAAATAAATCTTGTTTGGCAGCTCAGCAGAATACAATGAAGCAGAGTGTCAGTGATAGCGAGGGCTAGTTCCGGATCTTGATGTCTGTGGGAATGTGTCACTGCAACTGCACTTAGTTACCCATGTATCACAAGGCTGTATCAGAAACGGGAGGAGATTGCCTAAGTGACTGATTCTTCTAGAGTGAAACCACCTCCTGCTCATGGATGCAAGGTGTGAGTGAGCTGCTTTCAAAACCATAATATGGGGCAGGAGAGGTGGCTCAGCATTTCTGGTGCTTGCCTGGCATGCGTGGGGATGTGAGTTTGAACCCCAGCACCACATATACAGTGAAGTCTCAGCAACGAAGGCCACATGACAAACTAAATAAAATTGATTCTCTCTTTCTCTATCTCTGTCTCACTGTCCTTCTCTATATAAAAAACAAACAAATAAAAAATGAAAAAAAACCATACCATGCACTTAGATTTTTGAAACATCCACATCCTTATTTCTTTTTAAGTAACAACTATGTATGTCCTTTCATCTACATGGGTTTTCTATGGATAACATCTTAGCTACTTCCAAATAGCAATAAATCCTACTATTTAATCTTTCTTTAATAATATTTCATTTGTTACATAAAGTTGTTAGAGGCAGAGAATTTATGAATAACTATCTAGGTAACCTCACATTCAACTTCAGACTTCTCACCGGTAAAAATAATTAAACCTTGATTATAACTCTAACTTCTTTTGCTCTAATATTCTTCGGTTGTGTGATCTACCTTTTTGCCCTGATCTTTTCCACTGCTATGTCCAAAATATGTACATGAAAGTTTTCATTCTCCCATTTTAAGAATAATCTAAAGCTGTAAATTAAGCACCAGTCCTTATTTTCTGTGCATCCAAGTAACATATACTTTTGATCACAAAGACAGAAAAAAACTTCCTTTGCTCTTCACCAGTTTCCTCCTCTCCATTTAGGATAATGTGCCATTCAATGTCATTTGCAAATACAGATTTCAACACGCACTGTGTAAGAAGCACTGTGCAGGATTCTGAGAGGATTAATGACAACAAATATAAAATGCATGTTAAAACACCGTTCCTACTCTCAAGGATTTTATAACTTATTTTGAGAAATGAAAGACTAAACATAAAGCTAAATTTAGAAAATAATAATACAATACAGTCACCAAATAAAAATAATAAAGGAGATTAAGTATTATTGTCAGTGAAGGGATTCAAAGGAGGATAAAATGACAGGACAAAGTATTGAAGGATGGCGTTCACAAGCAGGATGAGTGCCTGGCTGTCCCTTCTCAGACCCTGGCCGCAGATGTCCGTGCTCTGCGTCTTTGTCGGTGCTTACTCTTATTTGATGTTTTGATTTCTGTGAAATTCAATTTGTAAGAAAGGGCATCTATTATAGTTTTAGTTCTAATTCATCTGCTTATTATGATATTAAACTTATTGACATGTTTATGGGTACTTATCGAACAATCCCAGTTGGGTTTTTTTCCCAATTTTTTGTTAGTGGTCCTATATATTTTAGTGTTTCATATGATTGCAAAGTTGGAGTGCTCTCAAGGTGCACTAATAAGGTATTGTCAGTCGGTGAATCATCATCGTGTGCAATTAGCTTCATGGTCAACATTGTGTAGGTAGCAAAGGAAGCTCTCATAGATCATAGATCCTCTGGCATGCAAGCTAAGCATGTGAGTTGCATATCACAGGGTTACTTGAGATAGCAGGCCACAAGAAGATTGGGAATTTGTGCCAACATGTAAGTCAAGTCATTTCTTTCTTTCATAAAAATATCCTGTTATGAAAAAAATATAAAAGTCATTCACCTAAATATTGTGATTAGTTCAATATCTAATTTAAATTATTTATCTTACTGCAAATCAGTAACTAGTAGTGTGAAAATGATAGTCAGTCCATGGGGTACAATTTGAATAGGGTGTTCCACAGGGCTTGTGTTTTATAAACAAATTTCATTTTCTTTCTTTAATATATGTGTATATGCATATATTTATAATGTGAATATATATATGTAATGTAAATATATATACATATATATATGTGTGTGTATATAGACAACCTTGTTAATTTTGTAATGCACAATAGAATCTACTGGAAAAGAATTAGCAACTCTTTACTTTGCTTTGCATAACAGCTTAACACTTCCACATTCATTGCAGTTTTTTATATAAAGCAGATGTAATAAACATGTTTTTGGACACATTTTTAAGAGAAAAAGAGAGAGTGAGGGAGAAAGAGAGAATCAATTTTAATTTTATTTTCATCTGGCCTTTATTTCTCCCATGTGTAGTTGTGTATGTGGTGCTGGGGTTCGAATCCTGGTCCTCACGCACGCTATGAAAGCAGTACAACAGCTGAGCCACCTGTCCAGCCCCTGGACACATGTTTCAATGACAATGATTATACTGACAGGTAGATTTGAGTTAATAAAGGAGATGTTTTAAAATTTAGCAAATAATCCACATATTTATTGAATGCTTACTAGATAGATGTTGAGCACTGTCATAAACCACCATTGACAATTGAGTAAGAGGATGCCTGCCCTAGATGCAAGTAGTTAGCTATGTGAAAAAAATGCCAAAACAGTGTTGCTTGGACTCAGATTTATTTATTAGGAATATTAGGTTTTCAGAAAACAAAATGATTTCCCCTATTCAGGAGAATTTGGAAAAGATGAAGAAAAATTTTCTCAGAAGCAAAGCCTCTTAACTCTATTGATAGATATTTTCATGATGGATCTTACCTTTTGTAGCCACAGTAATGTAGTAATTTCTTTATAAACACATTCCTGATATTTCATAATTAGCAGTTTCTCTGAATGACCAACTAAACAGTCAACTATCTCCTAGAAGCATTGCAGAGTATGTTACTGCTCTGATAATGTGCTAAATCAAGTATCAAAAGTCCTAAACTAATGGAATCAGAGCACCTGCAAATAACTTGTTTTTCTTTTTATTTTCTTTTTTAAGAGAGAGACAGTGAGAGACAGAGAGAGAGAGAGAGAGAGAGAAGAAAAGAGAGAAACAATTTTCATTTAGTTTTCCATGCAGCTTTGATTGCTCCAATACTTCCTTGTGTATGATGCTGGGGTTTGAACTTGCATACTTGCACACTCTGAGCAAGCGTGTAACCATGGAGCCACTGCTCCAGACCCTGAAAGTAACCTTTTAACACAGAAATAAAGATTCAAATTCCAGTACTGGTGACTATAGGTGACTATATCAGAATAAATTGACCTCAAAATATTTTAGTTCTCTAAGAATTCTTGCTATTGTCTTCTCACTCACTTCTGTTCAAGAAAATTCAATGGTATGTGTTCCTTTTTTCTTTTCTTTATGTGTGTGTGTGTGTGTGTGTGTGTGTGTGTGTGTGTCTATACAGCAGGCTTGTCCTAAGGTTCTACCTTGCCACGTCACTGTGTCACTAAGAACAGTAATGAAGAACAACGATGGCAGACCTCTTCAAAAACATGAAAAGTCCCACAATGCTGAGAAATAATGTCATAATTTTAATGATCTTTTTTTTTTCTTTTCCCTGTAATTGCTTATTTCTTTTCAATTCACTGTCTGACTACCAGGGTATCTGTGTTTTCAATCTCCAATCAATTTCACCCTTCCTTCTGTCACTGTTGTAAAGTACAAGTAAAATTCCTCAGTACATTTTACCTCTTACCCTTCTTTATTTTTTTCAAAAATACTGATTACATCAGCTACCTTACTCAAAATGATTCTTTGGGGGGAAAACTAATAAAATTCTAAGCCAATTCCAAGCTTTCAGTCTTATATCATGTTTACTTCAGGTAAACATCTCTATTTAACTGAAAAATCTAAAGCTTTACAAAAGAAGCACACTGCCTTCCACAGAAAAGTTGTTCCTAACATTTTAGCTTTTAAGGGAAACTTAAAAGCTAAAATGTACTTTAGAAACTGAGTTTTAAACCAGAATCAGACTGAAGTGGAAAATTTAGTCCTGTGAATTTGAAATGCCACATCCTAACACATAACAACACCAGGGTCCTAAGTGCATTTATAGAAATTTGGTCTCCAATGAAGAAAATAAATTCTACTTATACTCAAAGTGCATTTGTTCCTAATTATTTTGAAATGCTTTAAACGTTGTGTTCTATTATCAAATAGATATTTTCTTAAATTAGAACATTATAATTGGACATAGTATTTGTGTTCATTTTGACAAAGTAATACATGCAAGGAATTTGTTGTCAATCCACATTCACCCAGTTTCCTTTCCCTCCTCCCTCCCTCTATTTTTCTTCCTCTTCTGGTCTTTATTTCACTCACTTTTTT
This sequence comes from Aplodontia rufa, assembly GCA_004027875.1. NCBI lineage: Eukaryota > Metazoa > Chordata > Mammalia > Rodentia > Aplodontiidae > Aplodontia > Aplodontia rufa. The sequence goes on along the minus strand of PVKS010003404.1, from coordinate 68,482 downwards.
TTATTTTTAAGGGAGGGGGAAGAGTCAGTTTTTTAATTTATTTTTTTATCTGGGTTTTGTTTTTCTAACAATTATTTGTGTATGTGGTGCTGGAGATTGAGTCCTCATGTTTGCCAGGCAAGTACTCTACAGCTGAGCCAACTCTCTTTCTTTCTTTCTTTCTTCTCTTTTTCTTTCTTTCTTTCTTCCTGTTTTTCTTTCATTCTTTCTTTATTAAAGAAAGAGTGAGAGAGAAGCAGTGTGAGAGAGAGACAAAGAATCAATTTTATTTAGTTTTTCATTTGGTTTTCATTGCTCCAACACTTCCTTGCTTATGTGCTGCTGGGGTATGAGAACCTGTGTCCTCTAGCATTCCAGGCAAGTGCTGTAACCTCTGAGCCACCATTGTTTTCTCCATATATATTGAGGTGAAATTCTTTTGTATACATTCATATGTGTATATATATCATGAAATTGTTAGATTCTTTCCATGTTTCTACCACTTTCCCTTCTTTCTTCCCTCCCTCTCCTTTTCCTTGTTCTATCCCACTGATCCACCCTATACCTTTAAGACATCTTCTATCATTCCTTGCAACATCCCGCCTTATTTTTACTCATTCCACAAATGAGATAAAACGTTTGAATCTTGATTTTATGAGTCTGGTTTATTTCACTTAGCATGATTTTCTCCATTTTTATCCATTTACCAGCAAATGCCATTATTTCATTCCTATTTATGACCCAGTAAAACTCCATTGTGCATATATACCACATTTTCATGATCCATTAATCTGTTGATGGGCATCTGTATTGATTCAATGATTTGGCTGTTGGGAATTGTGCCACTATAAGCATTGAATTGGCTGCATTGCTATATAGTATGCTGATTTTACTTCTTTTGGATAAATACTGAGGAGCGGGATACCTGGGTCATATGGTATTTCCATTCCTATTCTTTTGAGGAGTCTGCACATTACTTTCCATAGTGGTTGAACTATTTGCCATCCCACCAACAATGTGTGATATTTCTCTTTCTCCACAACCTTGCCAGCATTTAGTGTTGTTTGTATTCTTTATAATTGCCATTCTGACTGGGATGAGATTAAATCTTGGTGTAGCTTTGATTTTTATTTCTCTGATTGCTAGAGATATTGAACTTCTTCAGATATTTGCTGGCCACTTGTATTTCTTCTTTTGAGAAATTTCTATTTAATTATTTTTCCTATTTATTGATTGAATTTTTTGATATTTGTTTTGGAATTGGTATTTTTTTTTAGTTCTCTATACATTCTGGATATTAATACCCTGTTAGAGGAGTAGGTGGCAAAAATGTTTTTCCCATTCTGTAAGCTCTGTCTTCATTCTTTTAATCATTCCCTTTGATGAGCAGAAGCTTTGTAATTGGATGGAATGCCAAATGTTGATTTCTTGAGCTTTAGGAGTTTTATTGAAAATGTCAGTGTCTCCATTTATATGATGGAGTGTTGATCTCTGTGTTCTTTTAACAGTTGCATGGTTTCTGTTCTACTTCCTAACTCTTTGAATCATTTTAATTTGACTACAGTTTGGGGTGAAAGATAGGGATCTAATTTTATTCCTCTTCATATGGATATACATTTTTCCTAGTACCATTTGTTAAAAAGGCTGTCTGCTCTTCAATATATATTTTTGCCCCCTTTGTCAAGTTTTAGATAACTATAAGTATTTGAGTTTGTCTCAGTGTCTTCTATTCCATTGGTCTTCATGTCTGTTTTGGTTTTTATTACTATAACTTTGTAATGTAATTTGAGGTTGTGTATTATAATGCCTCCTGCATCGTCTTTCTTCTTCACAATCGCTTTGGCTATTCTAGTTCTCTTATTATTCAAAATGAATTTAAGGACTTACTTTTCTGGTTTTATGGAGAATATCATTGGTATTTTGATGGAAATTGCATTGAATGTGTATATTGCTTTGGGTAGCGTAGCCACTTTAACAATATTAATTATGCATAGCCAAGAACATGGAAAGCCTTTCCATCTTCTGAGATCTTCTTCAATTTCAGGAAGAAATAGAAAAAGAAGAAGTCAAAATATTATTTGTTGATGATGTGATCCCATATCTAGAAGACCCAAAAATTCTACTGTAAGAGTTCTAGAGCTGATCAAAATATCAGGATTTAAGGTAAACTCTTATAAATCAGTAACTTTTCAATATCAATACTCCAATGAGCCAGCTGAAAAAGAAATCAGGACATCCATCCATTTCATAACACTCTTAAAAAATAAAAATAAACTGTGTGGGAATTAATCCAACAATGGAAATGAAAGAACTATACAATGAGAACTAAAGAATGCTGAAGATGCTGAAGAAAGAAATAGAAGAAGACCTTAGATATATGCTTTTTTTTTTAAAGAACTTTATTTAGTTTTTCACATGGCCTTAGTTGCTCCAACACTTAATTGTGTACATGGTGCTGGGGTTTGAACCCGGGTCCTCGTGCTTGCCAGGCAAGTGCCGAAACCACTGAGCCACCGATCCAGCCCCTAGATATATGCCTTTAAATGTGAAAATTTATAAAAAAATAAGCTCTTTGAAGGAAACCCAAAATAGTGAATTTAAATACACTTGAAATTTGTAATAAAGAAACAAAAGTTGGGTTATTTGAGGGTATAAGTATGATTTCTCTAAAAACAACAATAATGTGAAAAATTATTCTTCTTGACATACAATGTTTATTATGACAAAAACTCAGCCTCATAAAGAAGCATTACAGATATCACTGATCATTTCTACAAATATAAACTGCAGATGTTACTATTGCTATGCTTTCTTTAAAAGTGTTATTTTTGTTAAAAATTTGAAAATTGAGGTTTACATTTTAAGTTTTAGGTTGTAGGTATTTTCTTGATGCCTAAGAGTTTTAGGATAGAAAATACAATTAAGCTATTATGTAATAAAGATTATCTTATTGGTTTATTTTAATTCAAATCACTTAAATTTCAAATAAATTTGTTACAAAAATATACATGAGTGCTCAAAATAAATATACTGGGATGTATACAACACTTTTTATGAGATCTAGACATAGACATTAATAGGCAACTGCTTATAAAATAAAAAAGCAAGTGGTAGTAAATTATAAAATCACCTGTTAAAATGTTCACCATATATAAAATTTTATAGTTGTTTATATCTGAAAGGCTGCATACCCAACCATCATCTAAAAGCCTAGTGCAACAGGATAGGCAGAGTAAACAAAAGGAATTTTCACTATATTTGAAATGTATTTTGTGTAGTTTCAATTTTATACTTATTTTATTTTGAAAATAAAACCAATATCATTTAAAATACTCACATAGGAAATATTCCTGGGACTCAAGACCACTCATATGAATGTAGGCTGAAGATCATGTCCAATGGGATGTCAGAGGTTGGTTGCCCTGTTATTAATTTGGAAATAAAAAACACCAGAAATTAAGATGAGATGCTGGTCAAATTTTGGCAAGCCATCCAAACTGACAAGTCATTGTCTGGAATGAATGGCCTCTAGAATTCTCGAAGCACAGGGATCTGACATGCAGAGCAATGTGCCATGGTTGTGCTTAACATGTAGCCAGAACACCCATACATACCTTACCTGTAAATCAAAATTTGGGTAAAACAGAGTTAAGGGTAAAAAATGTTCACTCTGTTTAGCAAATAATAGACGCAAATAGACTTAGGATATTGATAAGGGATGAAGCCTTCCTTTTCTGGAGGAAGACTTTTTTTTTTCTTAAGAGAAGGTATTTTTACTATGTTGCCCATGCTGGCCCCAATCTCTTGGGCTCAAGTTATCCTCCCATTTCAACTCCAAGTAGCTGGGACTACAAGCATGACCATCACAACCTGCAGGGAATCTTTTTCATACCTGCTTAGAGAATAGAAATGAATGTGAGGATAAGAAAAATACCAAGTAAAGACAAGTTTGTAAAATTTGATAAGTGATCAACAGTTTGACAGGAATGGAGACTGTTAAACTCTACTTGAAAATAGAGTTTCACATGTCTGTTTTCAACGTCTCCACATGTTTATTTGCAACACCATCATTTGATACAAATGAAAGTATTTTAAAATTATTCTTTTTGCAGATTAAATTAACTATATTCTCCTGTTATGTCTATCTAAAAATACAACTCTCCAAACTCCCATTTTTGGGTGAAATTGATTTTGTTGTTTGCTTGCCCTAGAATACAATCCTTTCTCTATTGCTATGTTTAAGATGCAGTTATTTCTTCATCTTCGGAAGGTCATTTAAATTTTCAAGTTCATTCTCCAAGGACAGTTACCCTTTTAGTTTGATGCTATCCATGAACTTAAGGAGTAAGAGCTCTACTTAATCATCTCTGTCACTGATAAAGTTGTACTAATGGACCTAGGACAGATGCTGAAGCATCATTCAGTATCCACCCCCGTGCCTCCGAGTAGCGTGGACCGATTAATAACTACTCTTAGAGTGTGACCTTCTGAGCAGTTGCACACCCAACCTTTAATAGCAGGATCTCTACTCTGCTTTGCTGCTCTCTAATTAATGTCGTAAGAGACAGAATTAAAATCCTAACTGAAATAAAGATATCTGTTGCTCTCCTCTTAACCACAGGGTTTGTCAATCTGTCGGAGAAAGAATTAGATTAGTTTGATCTGATTTGTTTCTCATAAAGACATATTTTTTTAAAAAATCCCCCTTAAGAGCTTCTGTATGTTTACAAATTGAGAATTGGTCTTAGAAGAGTACATAGCAGGCTTTGTGCTTCAAAAATTTGCACACTACATGCAGAGGTCCCTTAGAAACCAAAAGAATTACACGCACTGTGACTTTTAATTTAAATACTAAGATCATTGAAAAGATGTACAGTGCTTATCATTTTCGGGACCTTTTCACAAAAAAGACATGAATGAGCTTCAGTGTTCATTTATATGCTATTTTATTCCCCTCACACATCTTACACAGATATGTGTAGAGGCTGAAAATCTGTCCCCAAATCTGAAAATGGGTCAAAAATTCTGAAACAGGCTTTAAAAAAAAATTACTGATGTGACTTAAAAATATCTTAAACCAAAGACAAGTACATCTTTGACAAGTTCATTGGGGTAATTCTTTCCAATTAGAGTTGAAAAATGCTTCATTGTATTTTATATTAATTTGAAGAGAAAAAGCTGTCGTGATGATTATGCCAAAAGTATATAGCACTCGGAAAGGCACTTACCTAGAAGCTCTGCCACAAGAAGTCCAGAAGATAAATATATGTTGTAATGTCCTTAATCTGTGTTCTTCATCTTTCAATGTGTGCTAATTTACATATCTGCACTCTTAAGTTGGTTATTGAAATGTTTTCTCTTCACCATGCTCCAAAAAACAATGGAGGAAAATAATCAATTAATAAATACCAAGTTATTAGTAAGAAACAAATTATGACAGATGTTTTTCCCATTGGTTCAGTAAATACCCACTGAGCACCTAGGAAACTCTGGGCACTCATCTAGTCCCTGGAGACCTGGAGGGAAGCAAATCAGACAAAATTCCCTTACTTTGTGAAGTCTTCATTGTCAGGGGAATACATAAACCATAAGCATATCAGTGAGCAATTCCGTACAGTATTTTGGTGTCAGTGACTATTGTGGAGAAAAGAACAGAGAAAGGGTTCAAGCATGGAAGGTGGTAATTTAAATAAGGTCAATAGGAAGAGCTTCGCTGAGCAAAAATGGAGGTGAGAGTGAGCCATTCAGCCATCTAGGAGAGAATATATTCAGGCCGGGTAACATCAAGGACTAGATAAGCTTTTTTTCCTCTTAACTTAATTAAAGTGTCCTGGCACTGTGGCCTCAAACATTGAGCTGATGAGGGGGAAAAGATAGAATCACTATATATACAGATACCAGTTAATTTAAAAATGATAATATGTTTTTGATTGCATAGTATAGATAGCAAGTAAAATTTGCAGTAAAATATTCCCCACAGTAAATTTATATTTATAATTTTTTACCAGTGAAAATAATTTTATTCAAGAAATATTAGTTTTCAAAAACTTTTTAATACAGTTTACATACTAGAAAAATAACTCCCTGTATGGTATTTTCCTAATTTTAATGGTTACTTTTTAAGGAGTTACGGGAAAGAAACATTTGCCTTAAGGGTAGGTAAGCGCTCACACATGCCTATCCCCATTCAACACGTACAAGAACTCATGCTCCAAATCCGCAAGAGATGGTATATTAAATTTAACAATTGAAATTCAAAATGTTAACTCATTCACCCTTCAGAATCTTCAAATATATATGAAATAGCCAAGTAAGTAATTTAAAATAATTATGCTTTATATATTAGAAAGAAAGAGAACACATTTGTCTTATTTAGAACAGCTTAAATTCTAAGGCTTAATGAACTGAAAAATGGTTCAATGTGATTGCCAAAAGCAAGCTATCCTTTTACACCTATCTATATTCCTTCTCCAAATTAAGGATACAAAGTTACTATTGGCACCTGTACAAAAGAAAATCTATAAAGTAGGCCACTTTTCAAAGTGTGTCAATTTTTAAGGCTTGAAAACAGTGCAATTTTATGGAAAGTGAATGGTCTTATCCTTTTTACAATTTCAATGTCTGATTGAATCAACTCAAGCATTCAATCCATCATATTACAGGTAAGGCCAGCTATAACATGACTAAATTTTCAGGTTAACCTTCTGTGGATGTAATTGGCATAATATATTATCCAAATAATAGGAAAGGACGTTGACATGAAGTATGTAGTTTGGAATTCAGAAAAAGATGCCTGAGATGATGTCCTCCTAGGTCATAGGGAGAATGGGATGAGGACACCCTGTGATAAGCCAGTAATTGACAAAAGAGATAGAAATAATGACCTCCAACTAACATGGCAGGCCAGGGCAAAGGAAGCCATAATGTGGCAGGGCATGCCAGGTGGTGTTAGCCAGAGATTGTCTTGTACCTTGTATAAATTACAGACACAAGGGAAAGTGTTTAATGCTAATAAGGTGACGCTTGATTACTCAGGTGATAGAGAAAATGTCACTACTAAATTAATATCTTTCTTTTTCCAGCATCAGAAAAATAATCATGGTTGTACATTTATAAAAATTTAAGCACATGACAAAAATTGAAGTTGTTTTATAGAAAAAGGATCTTTTGAAGCCATGTAACCCTAGACAGACTTTTTTCCCAACAAAATGATTAGGTGGATCAATATATAATTACTAATGTCACAGTTGAAAACAACTATACAAGTGAGGAAATAAAAGACGAAGAATTAAATGATTAAATTGTCAAGTATTGTAAGGCCACAAGGCAAAACTAGAACTAGCCAAATGAGTCAATATTTGACACTATTTATTATTCCATGCTTTAAAAAAAAATTACCCAGAGTGATGTGTTGTTATAATTATTACATATACACCAACTTTTTTAATTCTCAGATAGAACAAATTTCAGGTCAGTCCACTTCTCTGTGATGTAAGAGGCTGGAAATGATTGCTCATAAAATTTTATTTCTGCAACAATGATCAATAATTAGTGTCCATCTGACTAAATAATTATGTGATTGACAGGGTTCCTATTTACTCCAAAAAATCAGACTATAAGTGAAAAATGTGAGTACTATAACCAAGGTATGGAAACATTTCACATCATTATAATGTGATGCATTTTTCTATCCCATTTACTAAGAAGAAATTGAATTATGGATATTATTATACATCTAAACAAGGCATTTAAAAATCTATATAATTTTCCAACAACAAAAATGAAAGGTGGTTTACTATATACATTATTAGTATATAAAATTTCTGGCATGCTTATATCAGATTAGAAGTAGTTATATGCTGTCCCAGTCTGGTAAAAGATAAATGGAGTCACTATGATTGCCAACTGATACTGTGTACTGTACTTACACTTGGGTGGTATAAACAGTATTGCCACAGGAAGCCAAGTTTTCTAACACAATAATAAGCATTTTACCAACTTCTGAACAAAATAAGGTAGAATATTTAATTGACTTGAATGGTAGTCTTATTCCCAGGAAGCTCAATATGTCTTAGCACTGTTAAAAAAAAAATCTGTGTGAAATGGAATTGGGTTCTAGACTCAGAGATTATAAACCATTTTTTCGTCTACATGAGTATCTGGCTCCATCACAAAGAGCTGTGTAAAGCACAGGTGGTTTTTCCTCATGAGAGACCTCTTCCACCTGATAGACCTTAGAGTATCACCAGTCCCTTTTGGGTAAAGATCCCCAATTATTGTATCCATAGAAATGTCTCAAAATTGGATCCTTAGATCTCTTAAATGCTCTCTAAATGGAAGTAAAAAGCTGCATGAAACTTTAGACTAGGCCCTACGTATCAGTGCTATGGGATCAAAGGTCATTAATTTTCACAAACAACATATTAATAATTTGCTTTTAAAAAGGTATATAACTCTATCCTAGTAGTCTGTAAGTTGTTTGAAGTGATGCGTTCCAGGTGTTTGGGGAAGGGAGGATTATCTCAGGACTCTGGGTATCTTCTTTAATAAGTCCTGCCTTTACTTGCTGTAAGTCCTAATAACCATGGTTGGTTTGATGGGCGTCTGAGAGACTGGGAAGGGAGGGGAATATCAGCTGGAAGTTGCTCTCCATAGAATGAGCTAGACAATTCTGTCTTCAGATATAGGCCTCGTGGCATTAGGTTAAGGCCTAATCAAGGGATCCAGGACTTCAGTGCTGTTACAGGTGCTGTTACTATCCTACTCTAAAAGTTTGTGCAAGACACTGAGCCTTTAACCACTCAGTTCCCTTATCTGTAATAGGGAGGTGTGGGTGATGATCTTTAAGGCCCTTTCTAGCTCTAAAATTACAGATCTTCAAGAGACTGTCAGGAGACTACCCTTGTATTATCCTTTCAAAACTAGTAGGAATGTCAGAGACCAGCAGGGGCTCCAGATTTCAGAGGAAACAATAAATGATTAGTCTTTCCTCTGTTTACGATGCTGAATTTGTCAGCTTAGCTCAGCTCCATGGAAAACATCAGCTGCACCTAGGGACTCATAATTTATGAGAGGTCAGAAAGGGAGGAAATGAGACAGTCACTCTATACTCCAGTCCTAAAAGGAAGACATATCAAGAGAGGCAATGGGAAGATATGAGGCTCCTCTGCTCTCCAAAATACAACTGGTTTAGTGATGTTCGAGCTGTCTAGACTGTTTTCTACTTTAAATATCTCCCTTGTGTGTTTTAATAACACTTGTAATGTCACTGTAGTAGCATAATTTTAAAATATTATAATTCCCTTTTTCCTTCAATGAGACTGTGAGCTCTCTATGATATAATGCTGCTTTGCACTGCCCCAATGTCTAACATAATGCTTGTCTGATAAAAGAAATATAAATTTTCTAAATCAGGTTTTAAACAATGACTCTGTAATCCTCATCATTAGACAATGACCAGATCACTATTCCAAATTCCCTGAAAAGTTTCGTTTTGCACCATCAAAGTCAAGAAATGAGAATTTAAAAAATATTTCAAATTATAATTTGTATGTACCCAATGTAAATACAAGGAAATGTTTATTAAAAATGTCTCCAAAGTAACATAAAATAATCAAATCAGTTACAAAGTTTAAAATTCTCACTGAATTATCCTGAGTTATCCTCTATATTTCTATTTAAGGTAACTCAAGAGTTATTAGTTCATAAGAAAAGTCTTCAATCAGAAGAGACTAACTACATAAAATGTATTTTCTAAGTTTTACTTAAAGTAAGTTCAATTGAGCTCCTTTCTCAATCTAAGACCAAGTAGGCAAGTTTGAAATAGTTGAGTGATCCTGTCACAGGGTTGGTGCCTTCCAGGAAAGTGAGGCAGCAAGGAAGACCCCACCTTTAATTCATGATCAAGTCAGAAAGATTTCAGAAACATTGTTGAGGAGTAATAAACACAAGATTTTGTGTTCTTTGCTTTTGTTTGAGAGAGAGAGAATCAATTTTATTTATTTCTTCATCTGGGTTTTAGTTTCTCTGACACTTAGTTATGTATGTGATGCTGGGCTTTAAACCTGGGTCCTCACACATGCCAGGCAAGCACTCTACCACTGAGCCACATTCCAGCCCCCAGGCATGAAGGTTTTTTTTAATAAGGGGTGTGAAAGGAGAAAGCAAACACTCTCAAGGGAGACAGTAGTTCCTCCCAGGGAGGAAGTGAGTGACAATATGCCTCTCCTATCCTTCAGTTTTATTGGAGTCCCAGAGAAATTTCCAGACAGTACTGCCCAAGATTACCTCCTGACTTTTGGTTGACTGCATGATGACATCAGCCTTTCAAGTCCCTATTGCCATGACAACTCAATCTCCCTTTGGCCATGCTACCAATTCTAATTGGAACCTGTTCTTACAGACTTTATGTTTAGGAGAAATTACCCTTAACCTCTTGAGTTCCCAGATCTAGTCTGTGAAACACTACAAAAGTGCCCTACTCCAAGGTAACTTGTGTTCTTATCATAGTCATTTTGGCATTTCAGACCCACATTTCTCCTGGAGGTAATAGGTAGTTTGCTGTAGAATATAACTTATCCTGTCTAGTTAAGCTGAGCAGGACTGCAGGTATAGTGCTTCATAAAAAAGAAATCACTTGGGGGTCAGCACAGTGGCCCAGTTTACCGAATTATTCCCTTAACCTCTTGTTCCCATGTAACTGCCAAACAGAACTAGTTTTGAGTCCACCACCCATATTCCTAAATCCACTGGGGCATACATTCACTAAAGTGCTTACTGCTTAGGTATCTTTACCATCCATCTGTCCCCTACCAACCATTCCCAGGATTATCCAGTTATAAACTAAACAATCAACTAACCAATCTAACAAACATCAAATCAATTACCCGTGGAAGAGAATGATTATATAGATGCTTCTTATAAGGACAATATAAAATAATGGCATTATTGACTATTTGTCTTGAGAAGTACTTAGAATCACACAATCAATTAAATGCCAAAAATATTTCAACACTAAATTCTTTTCACTAATTTAATTAAACACTCCTATTAGTGAAAGATGATTTGCTTCATGAGAAAGGATAACAAAAATTTTTGATTTATGAAAAGTAAACCAAACATTTCACTTGGTTTCCTTGTTTTTATTTGAGTATTCAAAGGCATAAATTTGAACTTCCAAACAGAGCTAGTTTTGAGTCCATCCTCCATATTCCTGAAACTACTGAGACATACTAAAGTGCTAAAGATACTGCTTAGATTTTGGTTTACTTTTGTGTTCTATAAAATCCAAGTTCAAAATGAAAATGGTTTAACATACAGTATCATGCTTCCTATTTAAAACAAATATTTTTCATTTTGGTAAATTTGCACATCTTTAATACTCATGTGGTTCCATTAAACTATTAGTCCTTTAATTAAGTTGTGTATGAGTGTTACCGTCAAAGTTTAACAAAAATGCAAATTTCTAGGAAGTGTTATGTTACCCTGATTTAGTAAGATTGGCATATGTTCAAGTTGAATTTTTAAATGCACATGTCAGGTTTTCAAAGCACTAACCATTATTTTATTAATACCGCAATAGACTTCTTAATATGTTGAAGTAACTTATGGATTTTAGTACTTACTAATTTTGTGTCCCAAGGTTCCAGTCTGATATCTACTAACTTAGCCCAACCCAGAAATAAAACAAGTGGGGTAAAAAGAATTCCTAATTAGAGAGATCCCAAGTTTATAATCTGGTAGTAACACCATTTACTAGAAGAATAACACAGAGATACACACATTGAGTTACTCAACTTTATACCTCACTTTTTGAGGTCATATGGGGATTTTCCTTTCTACAAAGGATAAATAGATTGGATGGAAGAGCATTATTATGTGGAAGACGACATGTGTAAAAGAAGGCATATAGCCATTGAAAGCAAGGCAAAAATACTATGATTGAGATAGATCTAAACTTGTTCATGCAATCCTCTTGGAGCCTGATGTTTTCCAGAATTTGGAATATTTCAGGTTTTAAAAAGGTAATATGATGCAAATATTTTGGGAAGAAATAGGTAGGCAAGTGATCTGCAGTTCATTTTGCCCTTTACCTGGGGTGGGAAATTGGTGAAATCACCAGTACAGATAAATACCAAATCTTCCTGTAAGCATACTCATTATCAAACTTCTTGGTAAAAAAATCTACTGGAATTTGTTAGTGTTAGCATTCTTATCTATGTGGGGCAGACTTTTTTTGTGTAGGATTAATTATAGTATGAAGATCTGATATATACGTATTTATTGGATAAAATTCTCTAAAAATATTGCATAAGCAATTTAACTTGTTTTACAAGAGATAAATTTTATAATTTAAATATGTGACTGCACATGTTTAGAGGATATGACAATCTAGGTCCAAAATACATACTCACTGTAAAGAGAGGAAATAGACATTTATGCCGGAGGTCCTAGACCATTCTGATTCTTCTTTGCCTTGTAGTACTTTTATTACTGAAGTTATTTAAAAAGATTCATATTGAATTAGGTGATATTGATATGTATTGATAATATGATGTTTGACATTCTGATACCTGTTGTCATTTCTGCTTGTATAGTTCAGAAATTTTTCACAAGATCAGGTCACCTTCTATTCAAATCAATTGATAAAGAAAGATCAAATGGTACTCTGGAAGCTCAGGTAGGAGGACTGCAAGTCTGAGGTCAGCCTCAGCAACTTAAGGAGGCCCTAAGCAAATTGGCAACACTCTGTCTCAACATTAAAATCAGAAAAGAATGAGGTTGTGGCTCACTGGTAAAGCACCCCTGAGTTCAATCCCTGGGGAAAAAAGATAAAAAAGAAAAGAACAAAAGAAGGAAGGGAGGAAAGTAGGTAAAATTCGGTCTTAAAATGAGTTCAGGTTAGGTTTTGATGCCAAATTAGGTCATATTAGATCAGATTTACAAAGCGATTTTTCTTTAAGTCTTACAGATTCAGAGTATTTTGAATTTTAGAGTAGTGATTAAGATATTGAGACCTCACATGGGGTGTAGATCTAGGTCTCTGTTCCACTCTCCACTTACCCTATTCATGTACCCTGCTAGCTAGCAGCTCAGTGCAAGCTTTTGCAATTTAAACTTCAGAAAGAGGGAGCACCTTAGAGGGCAATGAAGAGACCCTGGCCCTGTGGTATGAGGGCCAATCTCTGGTCTCTGTGACAGCAAAGCTAGCAGCAGGCACAAGCCTTCTGACCTGCATATCACAGATTTAATCTTTGAAGCAGTTGTCCAAGGAAGGCTTCCCCAATTCCAGCTCCTCCAGCTGCTCCAATGGTGTTGGAAGCCTTAATTAGTAAATGTCTCTCTGCTTGAATTCCAAGAGTGGTTTCTATTTCCTTTCCTCTACCCTGACTGATGCAGCATTTGGTGGCAGTAATTTAAGAAATTCAGCTTTTCAAAATATTATTTCCTGAGTATATGTATTTTCTCACAATTTATCTGTGTTGTAGTTTATTTGAATCTTAAGCATAAATACCACTCTTGGCTCAAGAAAGGCTACTGGAAGTATAAATAGCAAATTTCTTATTTTGTTTACAATTCATTATTTTTAACTTACTTTTATATGTGGATCATGCCATGGGAAAACAAATATGATCATTATCAGTAACACACAAAGCCTTTTTAAGAGAAATGATTTTTTTTCTTATGCCCAGCAATTTTCTTTCCCATTATTTGCTCTCCTACTTATACACTTGCATTTTCTCAGATACCTTTAGGCTTACTGTAAACAGATATCTCATTGATAATGACAATGGCAGCCTTGAAATTCTAGTGCATTTCTAGTAATTCATCTTGAAGCATTATCTTATTCCTCATTTTGTTGATTATCATCATGTTATACTAATAGGTCCAGGGGATTTGTCATTCTTTTTATTGCTTTGGCTAGAGAATAGACACTTAAATATTTGGAGAAAGTTATATATTGTGGAATCATGGAAAGTACACTATTCATCCCAACAATGCAAATTACACTGAAGAAAGGAATGAATTTTTATTTTTTGAGTCTTTAAAAGATATTTGACTTGTTTTTCACAAATAATGAATCGTACTCTCAAGGATCTAGACAGTTAACATCTTTAAAATATTTTCAAATATAGGACTAAGAAAATAGTTGAAGTTACATTAGTTAGAAATGGGAAAGAGGTGTAAACTAACAGAGTGGCTTTTCTCAAATTTCTGCCCAATCATTGCCCACCACAGAACCATTCCTTCAGCAGCAAAACTTTGGATAAAAATAATGTAAGAATGTCAGGGAGTTACAGTAATGGTAAGCATATCTTATAACTGAAATAATATTGAATGCATTCATTTACATTTAATTAAAGTTTTAGATTCATTTGGAACTCTTTTTCTTATGTTTTACTTATTGGTGAAAAAAAATATCAGTTCAAGAAAAGTTATTTTAACTTTTGCCACTTAGTTAATATGTTGCACAGGAGTAATTATTTTTCCTCCCATGAAAGCTTTATACAAAATGTAAAAGAAGTATATATTATGTATATGTATAAAAGTATATATAAATTTTTCTTCGAGAAATCAACCACAAAGATTTTTAAAATGTTTTTCTTGTGTTTGAACATTTAACTCTAAAGCTGTCTTGAGCATTATAGCAATTTACCCCTACAATAGGAGGATCAAGAAACTAGTATTTAATTTAAGTAATAGGACAGTTGTGCAAAGTCCAGGAAAACAAGGTTGTTGTAATGACAAGTTAGCCCATTATAAGACATTATTCCCATTTGATCTTTCTGTTGTTGGTTTGGGCACAAGGGAAGATTAGCTCTGTGATAGAGAAGTTGTATAGTTCATTTAAAAATGTTCCAACAAAAAATGTAAAGAGTTATTTCCCATATCAGTGTAAAAAATATAATTTTAAAATTATAGTTGTTTATAACTGTCCCATTTGATATTTTATATTAATATTTTGTAGATTAATAATAATTATTATGACAGCATTTTATACATTTTGGGAGAAAGATTGAAATATTATAAAAGGTTTTATCCCCTGCCTTCTAAATGTGTTGAGAGTATTTACTAAACTGGTAAGAATCATTTTATATTAAATTTACTTTTCTCACATAATATTATAGAGGGATTACATATTAAACTTAAACACTGAGTTTGTGCAGAATTATAGGGATTAGCCTAATGGGGTATATTTTTCTGTGGAAAGTCACTTTGCACAATATGGATCCTTTGTGGTTTTGCTCCATTTTGTGACCTGGGAACTCAGATTAAAAGTAGAGGCCAGTAGGTTATTTTAACAAGTATCTGGACACTGAACACTATAAACTTTAGACAAAGGTATTTGAGCTAGGAAGTAGTTCTAATTTTACTCTACATCCACTGGTTGGTAATTTCATTTCTTTCAAGGAGAGTCTTAGGACATATAAATAACTGTTCATGGTAAATGTGACTATTAATCCCTCCATTTGTTGACTTTCTTATTGTCCTCCCTTCTTTGTTTTATCCACAGCACATGTGATCATCTGGAGCACTGTTTTCTAAAGTAAATTTTCTCATTTATTTGTTGGTTTATTGATTGTACTGTTGATTTGTTGATTGTTGGCTGTTTAGTTTGCAATTACTTTGACTGTGATTTTGCTTATTTATTTATTTTTTGACTGCTGTATTTCTAGCACGAGTAAAGAGTTGGCTTCCCAGAAGTTGCTCAATATGTATATATATATTTTATTTTAAATTAATAGTGTCAGTATAAACAGATCTAATCTGGGAAAGCACATATTTAGAATCTAATTTGGAGATTAAAATGCATCTTCACCATAGATATATAAATCTATAAATGCAGTGGTTGGCAAAGCTTTTCTGTAAAGAGTTAGAAATACTTTAAATTTTGTGAGACACATAGGTGTCTGTCACAATTATTCAGCTGTGTGGTTGTATGTATGTAAAACAGCCATAGAAAATGCATCAACAAGGTAATGTAGCTGTTTGCTAATAAAAATTTGCATACAAAGAGGTGGCAGACTCAATTTGGTCTACAGAATATAGTTTCTTGGTCTCTACTGTAATCAATCAATTAGTATGGAAATCATCATTTTATTTATCTTTTGGATCTTAAGAAGGGAAATTGTGCCATATTATTACAGTTTTAGTTAGTGATTCCAAACACAAATTTGAAACTTGTGATTTTTTGTTGATGTTGTAGCTGTATATAATATATACAAGAAATAAAGCAATCAAATAATCCAACTATTGCCATAACATACTGTGTGAAAAAACAACGTTCTAAACACAGTTTAAAGTCTCTAAAAAAATGAAAGTGTTTCATTCTATTTCTAACAACTTATAAACAAAAATGACAGTGTAAATAGCTTTGGACACATGATGTGAATAAAAATGCACACTGTTACATGGAAAAATCATGTGTGTGCTATTTTGAAATGTACAACAAACAAATTAGAGAATGTTAGTGTGGCTTTTTTAAAATGTTTGTTTTTCTTGTGAAATTATATTATCTGTCACATCCAAAAACAGAACAAAAAAGCAAAAAACGGGACAAAGCAAAGCAAAACTTGACTTTACATCCTTTATATCTTCACATACAGACTCTTTATGCTTTTCTGTCTTCTTTTGAAAGCATGAACTATGTTCAGGGTCTCTATTTCCTTAAATTTTAATTACCTCTGAATGGATTACAATCAGACCCATAGAAATCATTCATTTCAAATAATTTCTCAACTTCATCATTCAATAGTCTACTTTCATCTTCCTTTGCCTTGCTGACCACAGTCCAACCTCTTCTCATACTTTTTTTTGTATCATTCCCTTTGTTTTATACAAGAGGAAACATTACTTTGCCTTGTTTTTATTAATTAAGCAATCATGCAATATATGCATTATAATTCTTTATCTTTTAAATAGAATCAGCTGATGAAAAACAATATGAAACCCCAAGCATCATTGTCTGCCTTCGTGTCATTTTCTTGCATTTCTAGAACAGATGCAAAATGCAGAATGAGATTTATACCTAAACCATGAAGAAGTGGTGGTGGGAGAAGAATATACACTTAATGCACATATTTAGCAAAAGCTTTTTGAGGAAGGTAAATTTAGAGAGAAATCTTGAAGGAAATACTAAAAAGAAAGGATAAAGGAGAAACTTTCTACGTAGGAAAACAGCACACTAATGAAGTTGAGGTGCATGACACGGAGGAGCTGGGTGCTGTGGAGCAACGGAGAAAAATATGAAGTAAGTGATGTGAGCTTAGGGAGGGTGGAGGGATGGCAGTGATAAGAACTATAAAATTAGGATATTTCTATCTATTTGCTATCAAGAACTTTTCTATTCCAATTTACTACTTTCAAGTTTTTCCATGAAATCTTCAACAAATAGTAATTTTCACATCTGCCCTTTTAAGTATGGTAAAACTTCTATTTGCATCTTTATTTATTGACTTTGCCTTCTCTACTAGATTGAATCATTATCAAGGCACTAATTCTCATTTTCTTTGCTTGCCTTAGAGAATATATGTAGCACAGTTCCTCATAGTAGGGGCTGTGCAGATATTTCCTAAATGAAGAAATCTCTCATTCAACTCCACCCAAACGAAACTTGTCCATCACGTATGTGCAGTTCACTAATGCCCAACGAGTTCATTCTGTTTCACTCTTGAATCATTCCCAATATTGAAGTGGATTCAATGGAAAATCTGCCATTTACTATTAAGAATTTTAGGAGATGAAACTTTATGTAAAACACAATTGATGAGAGTATTTTGTGGGTATGTACTCCTATATCACATAGTACAGATGAAGACTTTGTGTCCTGTGTTAAAAAAAAGTCTGGAAAATGTGACAAGTTGCTCTAGGATGAATTGAATGGCCTTGCTATTTTGCACCACTAATAGAAAGTCATTATTCTTCAATTTTGTTCAATCTGCCAAAATTCTGTGAAACTCTATAACAGAAGCATCACTGTTATGTCAGAAGAAGAGTAAGGCTATTATTTTAACAAAGCTTTTGTAGTTGCCATCAATGTGTAAACCTTGAATTTTTATCTTCATTAACTTAGGGCATGAAATGTAGGCTTTCTTTGCCTTCAAAGCCTCTGACTTTATTTGAGATTCAGTACATACCCAACAATAATTAGAACTTGATCATGACTCTTGAGTAATGCCTTTGAAGGGTTGCCATCAAATGAAGCCTTTTATTTCTGGTCCACACAGAACAACACAGAATGAACTGATACAAGTGGTAATTATCTCATGAACTTAGTCATTGTAGAAAGCCTGAGTGGGAAATGTATGTTGAAATACCTTCCATTATCTTTGTGACCAGACATGTAAGAACACTTACAAATACTTTACATTACAAATACTTTAATAAATGAATTGTAATGAAAATGTTTTATATCAAAGTAAACTTTTACATCACTATGATAAAGATCACAATAGTGCTTATTTCTAGGAAGAACACTGAAAAGGTACATGAGGAAAACTTCTGGAATATTATTTTACATTTACTTTGTGTGCTGTTATACAACTGTGGTGCAACTAACGGGACATTTCAAATTAGAGTTCTTTGTATGTCTCTATATATTTTCTATTATAATTTTAAAATACTAAAAAGAGAATAGAAAGAAGTATTGTGGAATCAAATATTAATTTAGAAACTCTACTTTAAAAGGTAATATATGAAATTATAAACATGTAAAAGTCAATATAAGTGGTTATAATCTAGAACATAAATTATAAACATTTCAATGACAACTAAGATTTTAAGTACATCAGAAACATATGGATACATAGACTTATTGTTGGAAATAGTATTTGGAGGGCTTAATTTTTATGTAAATGTTTCATAAGATTTCATATAAACTTTTATTTTATCATTAAATCCTTGATGAAATCATGTATTTGAGATGGTAACCTGCTTGTACAGAACATAAGGTCACTTATGTGGTATGGGTGAATGCTTTGGCCATACCTCACTTAACTTTATAACCATATTGCTGTCAAATCATTAACAGTGAATTTTTATTTAGACATATATAAGAGATGATAAATGAGCATAGTCCTATTTTCCTGTATTTGTCTTGAAACAGGATCGTAAACCTTTTCCCCATGCTTCTTTTCCGTGGGGTGCAACATGTTGAATAAAAACAGGCAAGCATTTAAGATTCTCTCTTTTACTGTTCTCACTCTAAAGAAAGAATAAATATTTGAGATGATAGATGTGCTAATTAACCTGATTTTTAATTCCACAATGTAAATCTGTATCAAAACATCACCTGTGTGTCATGAATATATATAATTATTAATTGTCAATTAAAAATATCACTTAAGCAAATAAGTAAGAACATTTACCAAGGTGGGTGTGGTGGGTGTGGTGGCAAATTCCTACACACCTAGCAGCTCAGGAGGTTGAGTCAGGATGATTGAGAGTTCAAGGACAGCCTTAACCACTTAGGCAGATACAAAGAAACTTAGTGAGAACTTCTCTCAATATAAAAAATAAATAGAAAAGGCTGGAGATATGCTTAGTGGTTAAGCATCCTGGGTTCAAGCCCTGGTACAAAAACAAAAACAAAAACCCTTTACCTATAGATCACATCATAGTGACGTCATACTGTGCAGCTACTAATAAGTCATTTTTCCTCAGTTAAAGCCTACCTCCACCCCCATGAAAAGTAGTGTATTTCTTCTGTTTTCTTGTAGAAGTATTGCTCAACCATTAGGGCATAACAGTCTTAGGCCTTTCTGATTTTTTGTATATCTTAGTAAAAACCACAACCACATATTTAACCTGGAGTGTGGGGTAATAATTAAAACTTAAAAAAAGAAATATGAAAGCTACTTATATCTAAATAGTACCTTGGAGTTTATACTTATTTTAACATTTAATGTAGGGTTTTTCTTATGACTCTACTTCTAGGTATGTGGAAAGTGAAGAAAACATTTTTATACAATTGAACTGATAAGTGCCACCATGAAACTAGGATTTTCCAGTCTCTATTGATCCAAGGCATAGCCTTGGAAGGCTAAGAAGATTCCTTACTTCCCCTTCCTGCTAGTCTCTCAAAGTGCTTTTTCAAAGATCCCACCTTTTTCTGCAGCTGCTTCTTAGTTCATTCTCACTCTCAGCACATGACTTTACTTCCTGCTACATATAATAAAAATAAACCACTAGACATGGGCACTTTGATTTTCCCCTCTTCCCTGTGACAAATGTATGTCCATCCAAATCCATTATTAATCCTTCCCACCTCTGTGTGTGGAAAAAAAAATCCCTTTTTCTATCCAAGAAAATCCCTCTGTCTTCTATCTTCTCTGAATCCTTCCTCCTATAGTTGTCTATCTTTTCCAGTATATTCAGGATCTCATCTTGATTCACAAATCTAGTCACCCTGCACAATAAAGCATATAATTGTTCCTAGGCTCTATTCCACTCTAAATCTTTACACCACAGCTTCTACAAAAAAAAAAAAAAAAAAAATCTAAACCAGGGATCCATAAACTCTCTCCTAAAGTGCAGATAGTAAATATTCCATATTTGTGGACCCTAATGTTGGACCTACTTTATTCAAAAGTTGTGGATGTTTGTTTTCTTGTTCTCAAATACCACTCAAGTTCTGCTAGTTATTTTTTTACCTTGACTACTGAGATAGTCTCTTGGTCTGTCTTAATCTCTCTCAAGAACTTTCTCAGGGTCATTTCAATATTTTATTTTAACATCAGCAGTGATTTGTTAGTAAATTATAGTTATATAAATCCTTTCTTAGAATAATTTAATGGGTTATTTTTTAGAATAAAATATTGACTTGGCACTGAAAGAGATATGTGACACTTGCTGATATCACTTATTTATTCTATCTCTTCTCCATCTTAGACTTCTTCCCACCCACTAAAATGTTTTGTTAAAATAATTCTCACTTTTTCATGACTTTTCAAATACTGCTTCTTTCTACAATGCTCTTGTCTACCTGTCTTTTCATCTTTCGGTTCTCATTGTAGGGATGTGGAAACGCTTGGTTCTTTGTAAGTTTTCCATGCTAGGAAGTCCCTTTCAGACCTGTGTGTCCTCAATGGTATAATATTATCTTATGCAATCTTTTGAGCAACGCATTCATGCACATACCAATGTTGATGTAAACCATGGCCTGTTGGATCACTTATAGCAAAACGGCCCCATCCTTTGATTTGTCAATTTGATTTGTAAGCAATGACCTAGGCAGCTTCACAATTCCTGCCATTGGATTCATCATTTTTCAAGCTAGAAATCTGGGTTTTATCTTCAAATACTTCCTGTTTCAGATCCATCACTACCATTCTTCCCAATCAAGGAATAAATCCTGTGGGGCAGCTCTTAAGTATCACTCAACTGCTGAAATCCTAATTTAAATAACAACACTTTTTCCCTGGATTACTCTAATTCCCTACCAACTGAAATGACAGTTTTGCACTTCCTGAACTGGTTCTTCATTGCAGAAAGAACAATTTTTCTAAAATGCTCATTGGATTAGCCTATTCTCTTTCAACATTTACATATATCTCATTGGGAGGATCCTGAATAGGCCCTATTTTAACTCCCTCTTCATTCCTTTATATTGTTTCCATGTCCTTTCCCTCTATTTGCATTTCCTCAGAAATAGGGTATTACTGCCACCATATACCTCTAGGTCCCACTTTCTGATTGCCTCATTTCATGGTCTTTGCATAAGGCATAATTCCTGCTTGAATGTCTTCTTTCTCTCTGTACTCCATTCCTGAACGCCCATGTCCCAGTCTTCTTTTAGATACACATAAGTTTTCCCTGATCTGCTAATAAGCCTTGCAAGCTTCTTATGTTTTTATACCACATTTTACTTCCCTTTCTTGCATATATTGGATATATCTAATTTTTTGTCTTTTTACGTCTCTTGACAGTAAATTCCATGAATTCAAATGCTATGCCTTGTTCATTAGCATAATTAAGATCTATATATAGTACCTGATTACCATGTATATGATATAAATTAATAAATATATAATTATAGCATTAATGGTGGGTAATATAAAAGATGTGGGAGGAATATAGAAAACATAAATATTTCAGAAAGATGCCTCAAACAAATTATTTTCTTATCTGGTAAAATGTAGACTTATGCATATTGATTTAGCCAACATATAAACTATTTATTCACAATTGAATACTATCTAAATTTATAAATATACCTTATGCCCTTTGTATATCAAAATGCATCATTTAACATTATATCCATTTTATTTAAAAACATATTATTTTAAAAGTATTTTCATTGTCTTCCTGATTTTCCCTTCTCTTTATAGTTGTTCCAGTTATTCTATGAACCATTCATTAAGTAGAAGCATGTGGACAGTTTAAAACTCAGAAGAATTTTCTAGTTGGATCAAAAATATGAAAAGTTGCAGCCTTTGAAAGTAAATGGATGGCAATGGAAGAAATCATGCTGAGTGAAGTTAGCCTAACCCAGAAAACCAAGGGTCCAATATCTTCACTCATCTGTGGAGGCTGGAGGTAGACCCTGACCTGTGTGATAGGTGGTCAACTTTCATGGATTAGTCCCAGCAAAGGTGTAGTAACACAAAACCTAGAGCATTCACAGAGATGTATTGGGAACGATGTGGAGGGGGCAAAGGAGACAGGTAAGGGTGGGAGAATAGGGTGGGCTCTCTAGGGGGTAAATCTAATTTTAAGAATATACACATATTATGTTGTTTCATTGGATGCATTTTTGATTGTACAATAACTAAATTTCGTAAACAAAAAGAAGAATAAAATTTAGAATTGGAGTGGTGCTGTTGAAAGGTTTCAAGTAAAAGCCATCAAACTGATATCAAAATAGTTTCTCTTTTTCAGCATGGTTATGTGAACAAGCATAATTAGAGTATATAAAACAAAATTAGAGAAGAGCAGTGGGGACTCTACATAATTTGAGTAATTTTATGATGATATCAACAGCAAAAGGGATATTGCTCAGTGGTAGATTGCTTGCTTAATATGCTCAAGGCCCTGGGTTCAATCCCTAGTACATAAAAAAAAAGAGATCAACAAAATGGACATGTATATTGATATAAACATACCATTTAAACATCATGCCAGCCAATTAATGTTTGTAATATACTAAGTTAATCCCAGAAGCAGCCACATTGGTTTCTCTGAAATTTCTTTTGGCCCACAAAGTTACAAGGATAAAAATGATGTAGATTTCCTGTTTGCTACATATAAAAATATTTCCATGTTTAGTTTCAAGGTATATGTTGCTCATATTTTTCTTACTTGGAAAATACTTATATTAAGTCTTCCTTGCTTTTTATAAACTTGAAGTCTTTGAAAACAAACATTGTACATTGCCTTGCTTTGTAGATCTTTATCTCTAAACTAATTTTCTGCTCATATCTGAGAGCAGCAGTGCTAAATGAGGGTGAATTTTAAATAAATCAATAAAATACTCATACACAGGATAGAATAGAGCTTACCATCTCTACGTATGGTAGCTGTCACTGGATAAAACTCTAAAGTAGAATGAAAAAAATCACAGATATAGAAATTCATTCAGAAGACTTATACTCTCTCACCCTCTCTTTTAATGTCTTAAGATGGTAGTAAGAACAGTAGAAAGGAAAAACGTAGTCTCAGGTGACAGGATAATCAGTATGCTATACATCATGAAGACAGCCTCAGAGATTGGCTTTTATAATAGTGAGAAAGGAGCATATAATTATAATTTCCTGAACATCCAAAAATAATAAACCCATGAGAATGGACACATACTACGTGTAGCCAATTAACCAAGGAATCAGTAGACAAGATAAAATAGCACTAATTTACCAAGTTAATCCTTTAATATCTGCTGGATAATATTTAAGTTATTAGAATGGATTCCTGTAGATTTAAATAATTTCATTCTGGAGTCATAGATTAGTTCCCACATTTCACATACCTATAATAAGTAATGTACCATGGCATGAGAATATTGGAGGAATGACTGTTTAGAGAGTCCTCATAGAAGCCAAAACTTTTCTTTCTGGCAAGCAAAGGGAAATATTGAATGACATTGTAAAGATAAAAATAGAAAATAAATCATGTGATAGAAAGTTTACTGCAGTTTCTTCCTTTTCTATTATCAAAAGTCTTTGCCTGAGGTTTGGCCTAGTGGTATTCTCAGTAGCATGTAAAGAAGTTTCAGTGTGAACTAAAGAACCAAGCACACGTCTGAGATGGGATGGAAAGGATACTCCATGGGTATTTCCAAATCCTAGAGAGGCAATTCAGATGGCCAAATCTTTCATTTTCCACTGGGAATAAATGAACACTGTATCTTTAGATGTGAGTGACAATTGAAGCATTCTTGATATTCAGATACTGCTTTGATAAAAGGAGAATTTGTCCCATAATTTAGGAATATTGAGCATTCTGGGAGAATATTTGAGATGGTAGAATCTTCTTGACTTGAGGCTATGTATAAACACCTATAATACCAATGTGAATAATGGAAAATAATTTATTTCTTAAGCTAAAATGATCCATAAGAAGCACCCATAAGAAGGTTCAACTGATTTCAAAAATTTCTATATTTCCTTAGAAAATTTTTCATGATTTAGGTGAAACTTCAGAAGACTTGCCTATGTATACTACCTCTATATGGGAGCCAGATCCTATGCTTTCTACTACACAGAACCTGTATTAATCTCCGCAGTGGTTGAGTTGAATCTTTCACTTAATGTCTTGAATTGGGGCTGGTACTACACATCTCTCTCCCTGAATAGATGAGTCGATGGAGATAAAAGCAGAGCTTTCTCCAAAACTTGTTTCTTTAAAGTCTCACCTCTTTCACTTTATTCTTGAACTGACTAAGCAGTGTTTAATACTTGTGGGACTACCTTTTTTTGGTGCCACTTCCTTGATCATTTGGAAAGTTTGGGCTGAGATCACTGTTTGATCAGTATGATCTGTTTCATATTAAATGGTATCTCAATAATGGAATAATTGAAATAATTGGAATAATCATCGAAGATTATTTCTATTCTTGAGTAAATCCTGGAGAATCCATAATCCTTGGGCAATATGAAGGAATTATTTCCCTTTAGACTGGATTCTAATCTTACCATTAAACCATTAACATACTTCAGGGCCAGTGCAATAGTCATTTTTAATTTAAGCTTTTACATTTATGTCCATTACAGTTCTAAAAACTAAATATTATACTCCTTGTTATGAACTATGCTGTTTTCTCACTTTCAGTTCTGAGAAATATGCTTATTTTCATTTATTTAGTTTTTTGAGATGAGGTCTTTCAAAATTACCCTGACTGATCTCTAACTCTCCTTCCTCCCACCTATACTTTCCAAGTAGCTGGAATTATAGGTATGTATTGCTCCTCCTGGCTTGTTATTTGAAGTTTAAATTACAAATTTTTCTTTCTTACATATGTTTTGGGAAAACTATTAAGTAAATGTTAAACCTTAAAGATGAATGCTATAATTTCATTTTGTCTTTTTTCTATTTTCCATCTCTTTGTTTTTTGTTCTGATTTCTGGAATAGTTTTCAAATTTATCTTTCCATACTTTCTCTAAAATTCTATTTTCATAAATTTTAAAGAGGGAGAGTGAGAGAAAAGTGAGAGAGGAAAGAGAGAATAAACTGTATTTATTTTTTCATCTGGCCTTTGTTTCTTCAACACTTAGTTGAATATGTGGTGCTGGGTTTGGTGGGTCCTCATACAAGCCAGGCAAATGCTCCAACTGCTGAGCCACAGTGGCAGCCCCTCATATATTTTTTTTAAATTCCAAAGTACTTTCTTTCCCTAAACATATTTTTCTGAAAAACATATTATTCTACAAAATTAATTCATCTTATTTTTCTTTTTTCATAGAAAGAGAGATAAAGAGAAAGAACCAATTTTTATTTAGTTGTTCATGTGGCTTTTGTTGCTCCAACACTTTGTTGTATGTGTGGTGCTGGGTTTGAATCCACATCCTTGCTTGTGCCAGGCAAGCACTATAAACACTGAGCCAGTGCTCCAGCCCCTCCTTTTTCTTTTTAAAGGATATTTTCTTTTATTATTTTTCTGTTCTTTTAATTTCATGTTTCCTAAATTATTATTTTATGTTTTCAATAATTTGATTATTGCTTTTCATGCTAAAGATTTTTCTCAATTGTTAAATAATCTTTGGGTATTCATTTATATTTATCATTGAGACACTTAAAATTTGGCTTGAAAAATCTCATTCACAAGTAGAGCTTATTTAGTGCTCTAGTGTTCTTTTCTGTAGACTGGGAATTTTAACTAGAGAAAGCCTAAAATTTTGCATCTGATTTATTTTACTTTTTTATTAGTGCATTGTAATTATACATGAAATAGTGGGGTCTTATCTCTCCACATAAATAATTTGATCTATTTCATTACCCAGTACTTTCCATTTCTTTCTCTTCCTCCTTCCCCTTGATTGTTTTCCTTTCCCCTACTGGACTTTCTTCTATTTATTTATTTGTGATTTTGAGTTGCTTGAGATCTTCCTGCCTCAGCCTCTGGAGTCACTGTGAAATTTACATAAAAGTTGAATTCGTTGTGATATATTCTAACATGCACTTCGCAGAATTTGTTTAATTTCATGGTCATGGTTCCTCCTCATTTCCTTCTGTCTTCTCTCCCCTTCAATTCAGTCTGCTCCCTCTACTCTCTTCTTCTCCCTTCTGATTTTCTGAGATACCTCCTTTTTTTTTATTCCTATTTCTCTCTCAATTTCACAGTGATAGAAAACATCTGTCCCTTTACTTTAAATTTAAATCTTTATGTGTGATATCATCCAAATCCTGCCAGAGCTCCAAAGATGAATATTTTTGACTTAATGGTCTGGGATCCCACAGGAGAAATGGTGTAGAGCATCTCACAAATCATGATTTAGATTCTCTCCTTAAGGTCATCTTTTCAGTCCTCATTCTTAACTTTCCTGGTGCTACCAAGTCTTGAGCACCTCCCAGGCAGTTCTTCACAGGGCTTTCCTCTCACGTGTCATGGCCAAATATGCAATGAAAAAGGGGATTTTTGTCCACTCTAACTGCATGTATGAAGATTTGGTTTCAGTCAATTCTTCCTTTTTCACCTTTGCTCCAAACTCTACTGTTTTCTATACATCATTTCTTAATTTCCCTTTATTCTTTAGCCCACAGTGTGTTTCCTGTCATTAATTTCCTGTACACAGCATTAAAAGCTTCAGCTTCTATGCTGTTAGGCTTCAGCTTTCCATATTCTGCTTAGTTATCACCCTTTTGTTTTGTTTGTAATATTTTGTCCATTGTCTTTCATGAGAAATTATCTCCTTACCTCCTTTCTTATTCTTTTTTGTCTTTGCTGTGCATCATTTCTTTTCCTAATCTGATATTTGAGCTGATGGGGGTGGAGCAGAAATCTGCACATATTTTAATCCACCCTATTCGTCTAGGGGAACCTAGCTGTATTAACTTGCTAGAGCTACTCTAACGAAGTACCTCAGTCTGGGTAAGCAACAGAAATTTATTTCCTCATAGCTCTGGAATTCTGTAGTCTGTGATCAGTAAGTCTCATTGGGTTGGGTTCTTCTGAAGCCTCTGCCCTTAGCTTGCAGTCAGACCTTTCTCCTCCCTGTATTTTTGTATGTTCTTACTTCTTTATGTGAATGTGACCTAATCTCCTTTCCTTGTAAGGTCTTCAGTCATATTGGGATAGAGTACACTCTAATGATGCAATTTTAGCCTAATTATCTTCTTAAATATCCTATTTCCCAATGCAGTCACATTCTGAGATATCAATATTACCTTCCAGGGCACCAGCTAACGTACCATTAAAAATGATACAAAAACTAAGGGAAAGAGAATCTCTCCAGAGTGTGGAAGGCTTTTGGCAACATGTCAATGGATACCACTGCCATGGAAAGGAAATATGAAGCCCTGACAGGCAGATTCAACAAAGCCTCAAAAAAGTATAGTCCACTGGGACATGCCAAGTTGAAGATATGCCTGTTTAAGGAACAGCACTCAACATGCCTGAAAATCAGGGTCTGGAATGAGAGATATCTGAGTGTAAATAGCTAACGATGGATACCCCTGCAAAAATGCATCAATACAGGAGCAATACAACTGAAGATGCAATACCCTATAGGACTCATTCACAGGTTTATAAAACAAAGACTACTAAAATGCTGACTAATGAGTCAATCCCAGGAGCCTGACTTAATTTTGACATGAAAGACCAGATACACAGTCACATTTTTCAACAATTGATAACACTGGGTCTATAAGAAGGATTTTTGGTGACTAAATATGTCAGAAGGATATACAGGAATATTATGTATCAGTTATCCTAAGTACTTGGTATCTCAGAACACTTTGTAATTGTATTACACTTGCAGTAATGACTCTCCAAATAAACGTAAGTTAAGGAGTAACATATTGAATTGGCTTAAATATACCATGCTAGGATAATCTTACTTTCTGTTAGGATATTTTTCTCTTTTGGCTTGACTCCAGTTGATGAATTACATCATTGTTTGTCCAGGAAAGCAAATGGCCAATGCTATGGTAAATTATCATCTAGTTCTATAGTAGTCATTAAAATGATCCTTAGACAGTGTGGTCTAAAATGTGACTTTATTATTCCTCTAAAATGAGGAATAACAAAACAGAGTACATACATTTTTTTACTACCATTAGCAATATTTAACATGAAGTTAGGAAAAACATTTAGGAAAGGATTATTAAAATATATCAAAAGATCTAATAGAAGTGAGACACTTAGAAGTATCAGAGTTGACAAGTGAATTAGTGAATGCTGCCAAAATTGGTGTTAAAATCACATGAAGATTTCGATTGTCTAGCTATGAATAAAACAGTGAAATTGTACAAAGTGCCTTAGGACACTGTGTCCCAGCCCTTCCATTAATCAGAAGAATGCCCAAGTCTAAATATTGACTGGCCATCCACTGTTCTCTCTTGGAAGATCTCAGAAGACTGAGACTACAAAGAAAGAAAGAAAAATTCACAAAATGTAAAGCTTGGAGTAAACATAGAATGGGAATGCAATCCTTTCTGAGCATTAAAAATCAATCCTTGCACTAAAAATGAAATATCTCCTCTATGAAAGTCAAGACTTACATCTAACTTTTTCACATGTGTCATTAATTACAATTTTAAGCGATGCATTCACTCTTAATTCCTAAACGCCAATTCTAATTTGGAAGTTAATATTTGTAAAGTTTAATTCAATTCTTCTTACGTATTTTCTGTGTAAGTTATATCTTTCATAATATTAAACTATACAAATATGTATGATATGGATCCTCAACATGAAAAAATGTTGGAAAAGTTTATCTTTTATGCTTACATGAACATATGCACAAAAATTCTATAAAATACAAACACTTCCTCACATTTATATTAACAGGGAAATCATGATGAAATAAGTTAAACAGTATGTTTCAGTAGCTGGTCTATACTTTTCATCAGAACTTAAGGTGAGATTGCGAGGGTTTTTTTCTACCTTTTTAAATATTTCTTTCTCTAGAATATTATAGTTTCCCTTGCTTACTGAATATTCATGGACATTTGTGGAAGAGAGAAAATATAATTTGCCATGCACTGTCAATCATAGTCTCTTAGTAATACATTATTGCTTAAAGCTTCTACTAATATTGAACAAATTACTATATGTATTCTTTTTTTACCAAAATAATGAAAACAAGATATTTATTTATTTTAAAGAGAGAGAGGGACAGTGAAAGAGAGAGAAAGAAATAATCAATTTTTATTTAGTTTTTCATGTGGCCTTTGTTGCTCTGACACATCATTATGTATGTGATGCTGGGGTTTGAACTCACATCCTTGCACATGCCAGGCAACCGCTGTAACCACTGAGCCACCACTCTAGCCTAACAGGGTATTTAAAATGAGTCTTTGAGTTCAAAATTGGCTCATGCTACTACATCAGCCTGAGAAGAATTCATCTGGAGAGACATTTTAAAATAGAGGCAAAGAATCTACAGCTCAAAAAACAGAACTTCACCTCATCCATTCTCAAATGCAAAACAAGATTATAAAATTTGCTATGTGATTATCATGGTAGGACTCTGCTTTCATGACAATATTTTTGCAGTTAGAAAATAATAATGCTAACAATTTAGAAAACAGATTTCTCACTGAAAAGCCTGAAGTCTCCATTGACGTGGATTGTGTTTTGGGAAGGAAGAGAGGGAGAGGTGGCAATATATCCTACAGGATTAATGTGGAAGCATGCTGGAACTGGACAATCATTGATTAGACATCCTGGCCTTACTCCTCTTCTTTTTCTATACTTCACATCCAGATATTACCCTCAGACCTCTGATCACTTACCACCTTCCAGACGGCTGTTACTTTGCCTTGGTATTGTTGATACATACTTCTTACAACTTGTGCCTTTAAGCCCTATGTCATAGTTTTCTCAAATCAACAACACCCTTTTCCTCTAAATATATAGTGGAGATTCTCCAGTTCTGGTTCACCTGGGTCAAACAGGGTTTTTTTTTTTAACAGAAAATTCTGAGATTTTAATGTGATAATGTGCTTTGTGACTATTCATATGGAGTGTAGTGTGTGAATCAGTTTCCAAATGTACCTGAGCAGATTGAGGAATTTGGATTACTGTAGGAATCATTCCAAAATCTTTCTGTAAGAGTGCCTGCATAGATGCTTCCTGCTCAGGGTGTTTCAGAAAACTTTATCAGGAACAATAAAAGCTAAAATGTCAACTTCCAGAGAACAAGAAATGCAGCTACTTCTGTCTCTTGCTCTGATTCCATTTATCACCTGTGGACATTCCAAATCACAATTGTTATAATTTATGTGGAGTGGTCAAGTAGCTATAGACAACAGGGATTTGCAAAAGGTAATTTTTCAATGTTTATTGGCCACTGTGTTCCAGGGTTAAATCTTCTGTGCAGCAAAGAGAATTCTGTTGGTCCTATCAGTGCCAATGGCAGCTCAAATTCTTTTCCTCTGATCCACACTTATTAGTAAACTGATGACTGAGAACTGGGATGACAGTATTTTATAAATTTTATGAAATGTTTTTACATTTTTATAAGTATTTCAAATGTTTGGCTTGACCAGAGAAATGGATTCTAAGACCTCTTTTTATTTTAACCAGTGGTATATTGTTTTGCATGAAACATTTGTAGAAAATACAGCTTCACACACATATTTCTTTGGAAAAGGAGACGTGTTTTGTTAGTCACTAATAGGTAATCATAGATATTCCTTTTTGACATTATTCACAAAAATCAAGAAATACTAGTTTTTAATGGTCATAAACATTGAGGAACCTAATACCATACCAATGAGCTTTTCATATTGTTTTACTAAAAATCCTCTGGTCTACCTTGAAATCTAAATGGTTGATCTTGATGCATAATTTGGTATAATTTTGTCTTGATCATTTATAATTTATTGGTTTATTCAGCTATTCAGCTCTTCCAATTACTAAAACATTTATTTTTAATATAATTGGATTCATTTATTAATATTAACTTATTAATATTAATAACAATCATTAAAATAATTCATTAAATAGGAAGGGTTTTTGTTGTCGTTGTTGTGGTTTTCCTCTTTCAGTGCTAGGAATTAAACCAGGGGCCTCATACTTAATCTACCTTTTACTTATTTATTTTTTAAACATTTTTTTTCCTTAAGAGAGAAAGGGACAGTGAAAGAGAGAGAGAATCAATTTTATTTAGTTTTTCATTTGTCTTTTGTTGCATTGACACTTCGTTGTGTTTATGGTTCTGGGGTTCAAACCCAGGTCCTTGGGCATGCCAGGCAAGTGCCATTACTGCTGAGCCACCTCTCAAGCCCCCTTAGTTTACCTTTAAACTCATAAATCTACCCACAAAAAATTTTAGTATTTACATCTTGACAAAACTTTTTTTTAAATTTTATTTGTTGAACTTTCCAGCTTTAGATTCTCCATTTGGGTCACTTCAATGTTTTCTTTCTTCATTTATTATTGTCTTTACACATGTTTCGAATCTTAAAAGTGGTTATGCTCAGTTCTTTGGAAACACTTATAATAGCAACTTTGTCATTTTTTTTTTCTAAATGTAGCCTCTGGGCTCCCTTTGACATGGTAGTTGAATTTTTTCTTCTGTCTTTAGGTCACACTTCGCATTTTCATTGCCTAGAAAGTATATTTTGTTTGAAATAGGACTATATAAGTATTATATTGCGGTAACACTGAATTGAAACTTTTTCTTCTCTCTTTGAAGGATTTTTAATTTTGTTGTTTGTTTGCTTATTGTTTTACTTCCTTCTTTGTTTCTTTCTTTTTCTTCCTTTTTTTTTTGCCTTCACTTTTTCTTTCCTTCATCTTCTAATCATTTCTTTTTCTTTTTTTTCTTTATTTCTAATTTGCCTGTCAGGACTGAAACTACGCATCTGCAATCTCCTGTGGCCCATGTGGATTATGATTGTTTATACCTGTACCTAGTTTTATTGAAGTATGGGTTTCTTCTCAGGGTGGATTCTGTACTATATAGATGGTACGGTAATAATCAGACCAGAACTGTGCAGATAGCTGGTGTGCTGACCAGGAATTGTAGATTGCTCTGATACTTTTTGTTCTCTTATGTGCACATGAATACAAGACTGCCAAGGACATGGAGGCTTCAAACCAAAATTTATTCTTCTATTTCACACCTGGAACCTCCTTTTAACTATCTGTCTAGTGCGTTATTCTACTGATTGATTCAGCAGCCACTGAATTTCCCCATTTTCTTACCACTAAAATTGCTACTTTTACTGACAAAGTTGGAGAATATGCAATTTATTTGTTGGTTTTTATTTTGCTTTTTCCTCCAAAGCTGGTAAAACCGTATAGGTTCAAATCTGTTGGTTTTTATGCCTCGCTTTATCCTGGTAGAAGTACTTTACTGACTGAGATCAACTCTAAACAAAATTCTACCCAAAGTTCAACCGTTTTTTTTCTAAACAAGCATGTCTCTATCAGTTTCTTTTGCCCTCAGTAACTACTGAATGTTGAAATATTTGTTTTTGAAAAGTGTGTTTAGTTTTACAGAAGCATTTTCTGGCTTTACCTTGCTTCCAAATCTGAAAGTTCTACCCTATTGTACTTTTTTAAAAAAAATTTTATTGAAGATTTGTGTTGTTGTACAATCATAAATGCATATGTAATAACAATATGATTTGTCCCTGATCCTAATCCAGAATCACCCTGCATCATGCACACCTGTCTCTTGACTCTTCCATATTTCCCCCATAACAAATATAAATGCCTTTATATATTATACTTATTTTAAATTTCATTTTTACTTTGATTAAATTAGGACTGTCATGACAGTGGTTGATAACCTGTTTTATAATGAATTCCTATAAAGAATTTATTATAATTTATCTATTTACATATTCTCACCCAGCAAAACTGTTACCCATTTCATAGTCATGACCTCAGCTAATTTGTCTTCATATTATCAGCATCTGCCGTGAGGCAGGTGCCAGACACAAGGGAGTTGACTCAAATCTGAAGAAAGTAAAGAAGGATGTTTTTCATTGACTGCATGACAAACTCCTCTCATTCTACAGTTATTTCCAACAAGCCAACAAAATAAAAAAACCCTGCTCTAATCTATGGCAAAATAGGTTATTATGTAGACCAAGAGCATATTGTTTAAGAAAATTGATTTGGCCAGTTTAATTAATCTGCTTTCTCGGAAAATTTTATTTGATCTTAATTTTCCCTCATTACTCAGCACAATGCTCATGCCCCATCATTTAAACTGTCTTTTTTAATGAACATATGCAAATTAATAAGTAAATTTCGGGTGGAAAAAAGATAAATGAAGACAAATTACACAAAAAGAAACCAAACACAAAACAAAACACCTTGCACAAAAAAATGATTGAAAAACCTGTGAACAAGGTTGATAATTAGAATTTTCTGGGTGAGGGCTGGAGCAGTGACTCAGATTAGAGCACTTGCCTGGCATGCACAAGGACCTGGGTTCAAACCACATACAAAACTAAGTGTTGGAGAAACAAAGGCCAGATCAACATACCTATGGCATTCTTCAGAGATATAGAAAAAGCAATTTTCAAGTTCATATGGAATAACAGGAGACCCAGACTAGCCAAAACATTACTCTATAGAAAGGAAGAAGTAGGGGGTATCTCAATCCCTGACCTGAAATTATACTACAGAGCCGTAGTAGCAAAAACAGCATGGTATTGGTATCAAAACAGAATTGAGGATTAGAGGAACAGAATAGAAGATCCTGAGACAAACCCCCATATCTTTAACTATTTGATATTTGATAAAGGGGGCAAAAGTATAGTGTGGAAGAAAGATAGCCTGTTCAACAAATGGTGTTGGACAAATTGGACAGCCATATGTAGACAACTGAAGCTGGATCCTTATCTTTCACCCTGCACAAAAATTAAATCAAAATGGATCAAAGACCTGGATATTAAGCCAACAACTTTAAACTTACTAGAAAAAGAAGTAGGGTCAACACTACAACATATAGGAGTCGGCAGCTACTTCCTTAACAAAACTCCTATGGCTCAAGCTGTAAAATCAAGAATAAATGAATGGGATGAAGTTAAACTAAAAATTTGTGCACAGCCAAAGATCTCGTCAAGAGCATAAAGAGTGAACCTACAGAATGGGAGAAAATTTTTGCCTGCTACACCTTGGACAGAGGGCTAATATCCAGAATATACAGGGCACTAAAGAAACTGAAGTCCAAACACACAAATAATCCATTCAATAAATGGGGCTAAAGAACTCAAAAGGAACTTCTCTCCAATGGAAGTCCAGAAAGCCTGTAAATATATGAGAAAATGCTCTACATCATTAACTATAAGGGAAATGGAAATCAAAACTTCAATGAGATACCACCTCACTCCTGTTAGAGTGGCAGAAATGAAGAATACAAACAACGACAGATGCTGGAGGGGCTGTGGGAGAAGAGGAACACTGTTACACTGCTGGTGGGACTGCAAACTGGTTCAGCCACTATGGAAAGCAGTGTGGAGAATCCTCAAAAAATTAAGGATGGAACCACCTACGACCCAGCTATCCCACTCCTGGGTATTTTCCCAAGAGAGTTAGAATAAGCATATGATAGTGATGTGGCTTCCTCAATGTTTATAGCAGCTCAATTTACTATAGCTAGACTATGAAACCAACCCAGATGCTCCTCACTCCATGAGTGCATACAAAAACTTTGGTACATATATACAATGGAATACTACTCGGCCATTAGAGAAGACGATATTATAGCTTTTGATATCAAATGGATGGAGATGGAAAGAATTATGCTAAGTGAAGTATCCCAATCTCAGAGACTAAAGAGCCGAACTGTTTTTCTCATCTGTGGATGCTAGAATATATGGGGAAGCAGTAGTGTAGATGGCTAACCTAACAATACTTGAAATTGTATGACTCTCAGAGTAATAGGGAGATGGCTCCCTAGGATACTTGGAGGCGTAGGGAGGGGGATGGGGTGTGGGGAGGGTGTATGAAGAACTCATAGGAGACTGGAGAGTGGGAATATGGGGGAACCATCCCAGAAGCCAATGGCATTCCTCCACAAGGTACCCATTTAATGCATGATTTCTTCTGGGGGAAATTGCAACAGGTGAAACCCAAGGTGGTCATCCATGTTTTGGCATTACCCCTGGATAACAAAGTATATATACATTGATTACTGTTGGTTTGATAATCTTTCCCCCTCAACTGTATCTCTATATACTTCTAATAAAATAAAAAAATTTTTTAAAAAGAAATATTTAAAGTTGATTCTCGTTCCCTGTCTCCTTCTTTTTCTTTTCTTTTCTTTTTTTATAAAGTGATTTGCCTGGGCTGTTCAGTATATAGTCTGACAAGACAGATGTAATACTGTTAGAGAGAAGAATGCATACTTGTAGGCAGATCTGGAATGTGTGGTTTTGTGGCCTTGGGGCAGGATGTCCACCCTAGGATATTAGCATGTACAATGTGTCCTCATGGCACAGTTTCCATTCAACCCAAAATGAAGGTTGGTCTAGATTTGAAAGTAAAATCCAGTTAAGTCTCTATCATAACCTATAAAAAAATTGACTATGAATTCTTTTAAATTAAATTTGGTTCCATCTAATTTGAGAAATAAATGAAATGTCAGATTACATGTGAATTACTATTATAAATGTATGTCAAAAATTTTGTCTAGAAGTGACATATTCAAAGAGAAGAATACTTATATTTTTGAAATTAAGCAGTAAAATAGATACTCTGATTTTTCAAATATTACCAAACCTTCTTTAGACCAAGTATGCTTCATCTGTGGGCTCATTCTTCAAACTGAAGCTGTCTTGTTTGAAGTAAGACACTGATTTGCTACTCTATGATTTGTTTTTCTCTTAATTGAGCCCAAGGTGAGGTAAGGCTTTCTAAATAATATTTATATTATCTTCTTATAACTATGACTTTTAAATTTCCTATTCACTTGAAATCATTTTCCTAATCTTGATATTTGAGCATGTGAGGATACAGAAGAATGGCAAAGGTAGAGAATAAAATAAGCCAGTATTTTTGGGTAAAAAAATGAACCCCTATCCCTTCTTAGTTTGGCAAGTTGCAATGTATTGGAAAGTTCGCAAACCTAGGTGAATCAAGCTCATGAGCCTATTGGAAAGGAGAAAATCCAATCTTTTGTTGGAGCAAGGGCCTCTGACTGCTTGTTTTCAAATACCTAGAATTCACAATTGTGCAAAACAAGGTACATAGTAGGAACGTATTTCTGAATTTGATTGTCATTTGTACTGAATCTTTTTTTTTTTTTAAGAGAGAAGGACAGTGTGAGAGAGATAGAATCAATTTTTATTGAGATTTTCACATGGCTTTCGTTGCTATGACAGTTGTGTACATGGTGCTGAGATTTGAACCTGTGTACTTGTGCATGCTGGACAAATGCCGTAACGGCCCAGCCACCAGCCCCAGCCTCTGTATGAATCTTAATAAAAATGACTGATCAAAATTTGAACCAAGTACCAATAATTATGATGTTACTATTATAATTCTAAGTGACTTAATGTTAAACTGTAGCTGTGACCTAGAAAATTTCTTTTTCTTTTAGTGTTCTTAAAATTATACATAAATTTTAATGTATTGTTTAATGTAATCTGAGCTGCTCCTTTAATTTTTGTTTATTTCCTACATTTAGAAAATTAAATACACAAAATTTCTGCTAATAACCATTCAGTTTTTGAAAAGTCAATCCAGGCTTACCTCTTTTAGTATGAGATGGTTAGAAATTTTTAAATAATGGAATTTTTAATCAGTAATCTTAATTTGTGATTTCTTTGGATTGATTTAAAAACGATTATTCTTATTTTAGAGAGTTAAAAAAATGGAAACTGGTGCAGTGATAGGTCTTTTGATTTATGTTATTTATTTTAGAAATAGATCGATACATGGTGAAAGCAATTCTGAGAAATTAATTGAGAGTTTAATAAAGGAATATGATAGAAACTGAAACTGTAAGGAAAACAAACCAGGAGATATGATAGTTTTCATCTCATAGATAATTAAAAATTTGTGTATAACTCTTTATTTATATTAATATATCTTCAAAAGCAAAAGTATTTATATCAGGTATGACTCTGTAAAATAAAAGGAGATAAAGCATAACATATCAGCTTTCCACTTCACCTGATAGATTCACCTATACATGAATAGTGAGCTTTTTATTTTTGTCACAAAATTATACGATTGATAATTTCTCACCTCTTCATCTTAGAGATTCTAGCCTTTGCTTTAGAAGTAAATTCAACCTATTTAATTAAATTCTTACTTAAACACCAATGCCATTATTATATATGTAACAGTTTGGAAATACTGCATTACTGTTGAAAAATGCCCAGCCCTAGTGAATCAATTTTCTATCTGCTTTGTAAAACCAACTTCTGCTTTATTGCTTTTTGGAAATCGAATTGAAGCAACA
This sequence comes from Aplodontia rufa, assembly GCA_004027875.1. Taxonomy (NCBI): domain Eukaryota; kingdom Metazoa; phylum Chordata; class Mammalia; order Rodentia; family Aplodontiidae; genus Aplodontia; species Aplodontia rufa. Next base: position 30,475 of record PVKS010003404.1, on the reverse strand, counting down.
CTTCACAAAAGCCATTAAGCAGAATTTGTGACACAAAATGTAAGACTTCTGACTAAACTACATCATTTCTTGATTTCTTTGAATACTTAGTGACATAATGAAAACTGATTAGACTATTCAATTGTTCACATTCTCAGTTATGATATCTGATAGACTCAAATTAAAAAGTTGATTTGTAAAATGTGAAGACGGTTCAATTGAACAATCAACCTCATAAACAGTCTACTGCTGAATAATCTGAAATTTTAATTGGTCAAACAAAGTAGCATTTATTGTAGGAAAATATGGAAGCTAGTCTATAATTAGAACAATTAGCACAATGATGATTCTTATATAGCAGCAACACATTAAAATCTAATCAGGAAGGAAAGAAAACAATTTGAAATTAGTGAATGAAGGGACAATCTCTTGAGGGATTTTTTCAGAGTTTTTGAAAAAAAGTTGCATTGGAACATAGCTAACATTATAATGTTAAAATTGCAGAAGATATAGCAGGGAAGAGAGAGAGAACAATGTTCTTTGATTGTTATACCATTTTCTAGGAAACCAAGATAAATATTGCGAATGTATAAGTTTGTGAAAAATACATTAAAATTCAGTATGGTTGAAAGAAATATGTTTTAACTAAAAAGATGCATTATGTTTAAATTTCATGTGCTCATGTATCATGGTTTTCAAAACCATGCAAAATAATGAAAGTTGCTATGACTTCTCTCACTGACTGTAGAACTGTGCCAGAGGAACTTCACATACATCAGCTATGTGAATCTGTGGAGCATGCTGAGCACAGGCAAGCTGCATGAATTAAATTTAGTGTCAGTCTTATTTAAAAGCTTCCATGTTCATCTCTAGATTGTTGGCAAAGATTTAATAATGAATCTCCTCAACGCTATTGTGAAATGGTTAAGCAAGGCCAGACAGATCAGAGATTTAGTCCAGGCAAGTTATTACAAAAATGAACAAAAACAGCAAATACAACAAATTCCAGAAGAAAATTACTTAATTCTCACTCATTATAACATATTATCTGAAATATACAGTTTTCAATAAGAAATATTAAAAATGTGAAGAAGCAGAAAAGTGCAACCTATCTCAGGGAGAAAAGAATCAAAAGAAAGTATCTGTAAGGTGACCAGGTTTTAGATTTACAAAACGAAAAAAGCATACAGCATATTTCCAATTTGATGAATGTCATAAAATATCAAATATGAATATATAACATCTTAGAAAATTCCAGGATTAGAAATGGAAAAATGAAAGCATTATAGGTTCTTAGTGGATAATTTAAGAAGGAAAAATAATCAGTTAATTAGAAAAAAATCAATAGAAATTATCCATGTGATTTATATGAATGCACATAAGTAATTTACCTTAAAAACAGAAATTCTGGGGTTGGGGATTTAGCTCAGTGGCAGAGTGCTTGCCTAGCATGCTCAAGGCCCCAAGTTCGGTCCTCAGCCCTGAAAAAAAAAAAAAAAAAGAAAAGAAAAGAAAAAGAAATTATCCACATGAAAAACAGAGATGGAACAAGTAAGGAAAGGAAAACAGAGCCTTGGGGGATCTGTAATGCAATTTTAAGTGTTAAGATGTTTTTTATACATCTTTTTTTAAAGGGAGAAAAAGAAAAAAAATGAAATCTTTAAAACCTTCCTGAATTTGAGTAAAACATTTTGTTTTATGAAAACCTATTAGTAAATAACAGAAAAAAACAGTGGAGGGAAGAGAAAGGAGAAAGGGAGAGGGGATACCGGGGACTGAATTAGAATAAGCTATACTGTGTGTCTTTACAAAAATAGAAACATTTAATCCTATTGTCAAATATATCTGAAAAGAACATGGGGTGACAGGAAGGGAGGAGAAGAGGATATGTTGGAACTGAGTTAAAGCAAGGTACACTCCAAGAATTTATAAGTACACCACTGTAAATACTATTGTCATGTATATACAAAATGTTCTTTATAGGTATAAGAATTATGTCAGTATAATTGGGTATTTTAGGAAAAACATAAGACCCAGAAAGAAATGCCAGGCACCTGGGGATGGGAGTAGGGAGGTGTGAGGGGGGTGTTGGGAGGATATTGGCCAAATTGTATTGCTGTATTGTGTGAATCCTTGAATATTTGATAACAAATGCCATCATTATATACAACTATAATGCACCAATAAAAAAAACCTTAAAAAAAAGAAATCCTATGAAATTAAAGTCATCTTTAATCTTTAGTAGAAAACATGCAAACAAGTAATTGAATATCAAAATTAAATAATAAAATCTTGAACAAAACAGAGAACCCTTCATCAAACAGGAAGGCATCAAAATAATTAGCTGTTGAATTTTTCTAAAAATAATTCCTATCAGAAGATAGAAGTATAATATATTTTTAGGGTAGAAAAAATTTAGTACAAATATCCTATATCCAGTGCAATACTACTTTAGAACTGAATGTAAACTACAGACATTCTCAGACAAGAAGAAATGAATAATTTGCTAGCAGGCACATCTTCCAGGAAATATTAAAGGATGTCCTGCATTGAAACAAAATGAAATCAGACACTAATTCAAATCCACAGGAAGAATGAATAATACCGGAAATTTTAATACATAGATTAACAGCAGCTACTATAAATATATTTTTTAACTCCTACTCTTAAGTTTTAAAAATGAAACAGAATTATATTAGGCAAATTTTAAAACACTATTACTGGGTTTATATTTAAAACATTTTATATATATGTATATATATGTATATATATATATGTACATATATATATATAAACAATAATCAAAAAGTAGGAAGTGTGAGGGAGGCTGCATCTGAGAAATGTTCTTATAGATCTCCAGAACTGAATTAGTATTAATCTGAATTACATTGTAATAAAAGTAAATGCATATTACAATCTCAACATCAGATGTTAAAACTTCAAAATATAATAAAAAATATTCAACTAAGGAAAGAAAATTGTACACCAAAAATACTTACTGAAATTAAAGAAGACAGTCATAGAGAAATAGGAGCAAAACCCAGAGCAGACATAAAAACAAATAGGAAAGTGGCAGCGGTAAATCCACCAATATTTAATTGGATTATATGAGGCTGTAAACATACAATGTACATAGATTATCAAACTTAACATAAGGTAAAAACCAGCTATATTCCCTATTTACTATCTACAAGAGACATTCTTCATATTCACAGAAATTTGAAAGTAAAAGAACAGAAAAAGGTGAGAATATCAATTAAGCTTGAGACAACTTTATTAAAGTTATATAAAATAAATTTCTATATAAGAATTGTTATTAGAGATACAATATTTCATAATGATAAAAAACTAATATATCAAGTAAATGTCATCAGTATAAAGGAATACGTATCTAAAAATCATGCCATAACATATGTGAAGAAAATACTGACAGAATTAAAGGACAATTAAGCTATTTGACAATTATTGACAAAACATGAGAGAGAATTCACTAAAGATTTAGAAAATTATAAACATCATTATCAATAAACTTGAGCTCAGTGATTATATTCAATGCCTCCAGAAACTTCCTTTACAAGAACACATGGCATATTCTTCAGAATAGACAATATGCTAGGTCATAAAACTATACTTTAGAAATGTAAAATTTTCATAAAATATAAAACATATTCATTCATTTCTAAGAATTTCTTGATTACTATTATCATTTCTCTTTGATCAGTTCTTCATTTAAGAAAGCATTGCTTAATTTTCATGAGTTATATAGTTTTTATTATTTTTCTTGCTGTTGATTTACAGATTCATTTTATTATATCTGATAGTATACATAAGACTATATCAATTTTTTGATATTTGATAAGATTTGTTTTGTGGTCTAGAATATGATCTATTTTTGAAAAATTTCCATATGCACCTGAATTCAGCTCTTTTTGGGATGCAATATTCTATAAATACCTGATAGCTCTATTTAATTTATAGGATTATTCAGGTTGGAGATAACTTTATTGATTTTATGTTTTAATAACATATCTACTGGTGATAAGGGTGTTTGAAAATCATCAAGTATCATTTTGTTGGAGTCAATGTGGGATTTTATGTTCTTAAAGGTTTTTAAATGTAAATGGGTGCATTGACATTTGGGGCATAAATGTTTATTACTTTTTTATCTTCTTGTTGAATTTTTCACTTTACTAGGATGTAATGGACCACTACTATTCTGATTAATTTTTGCTGGAAATCTGCTTTCTCAGATGAAAGAATAGCTATTCTTGCTTGTTTTAATGGTCCATATGCATGGAAATTTTTTTAGCATTCTTTTATTTCAGTCTGTGGAAGTCTTTGCTTATGAGTCTCTTGTAAACAGCATATAGTTGGATCTTGCTTTTTGATTGCTGCTGCTTATCTGTATATTTTAATTAAGGAGTTGAGATCATTTACATTCAGTATTATTAGGAGTATCCATTTATTTTTTCTTGACAGTTTAATTTGTTTTCCACATTTAGTTCTCTTGATCTTCATTTAGTTGACTGCTCTTTTAGTGATCTTCATCTATGGGAACTTCGGGGTTTGTTTTTAGGTTCCTCTTTGTGCAGTGTATCTTTAAGTATTCATTTCATTACTAGCTTAGTGGTCATGATTTCATTAAGTTTATTCCTGTCGTGGAACATTTTTATTTCTTCTTGGCAATCTTGGCTGGCCATTGTTTTCTTTTACAGCTTGGAATACCTCATTTCAGGCCCTCCTTGATGTTAGGGTCTGTGTTTAGAAGTCAGAAATGAACATTATTGATTTGCCTCTGAATGTGACCTTATGTTTTTATCTTGAAGTTTTTCATATTCTTTCTACATTAGGTATTTTGATGATGATGTGTTTTTGAGAAGTTCTGTTTGTTTTCTCTATTTGGGATCCTATAAGCCTCCTGCATATGAATGTCTATCTTATTTCTAACATGGGGGATCTTTTCTGTTACTATCTAATTGAAGATGTTGTTCACGCCTGTAGTATCCATCTTCATGTTTTATTCCAATGACTCTTAGTTTTGTTCCTTTGATGCTCTCATAGAGTTCTTGTATATTCTTTTCATTGTTTCTTATTCTTGCATATTGAGTATTCAAATTCACATACCCTATAAATAAAGTCTGAAATTTTATTTTCTACACAATCTTATCCGTGAGTAAGGCTTTCAAGTGAATTTTTAATTTGATTCATCAATATATTTCATTTTCAGGTGTCTAACTGTTTTCATTATCTTCATTTCTTCATTGAAATTATTTTTCATCTACTGTATTCACTCTTTTAATTTATATTTATTTCTTAAATATTATTTTAATTAATTGAACATTTGCATAACCAATTTTTATAGTCTTTTTCTGGAATTAAATCCACTTCCATATCTGTGGGATCCATTGTTGGGGGATTGTGAGTTTTGGACAGAAGTTTGTTTGTCTATCTCCTTGTCTTTTCAGGGATGTCGGACTTGCACATCAAGTAATATATATTCCCCTTACTGTTTTATACACATGTTCTTTTGTGTATCATTATCTGTTTTGTTCTGGGACTTTTAGCTGTCTTTGATATTTCAGTAGACATCCAGAAGTTGGAACTGAGGTAACCCTGTGCTTGTTTCTCCTTGTGGCTTGATTTTCAGTTTTGATTTTTGTCTCTCTAAATATATGTGTGAAGTATTTTTGAGGTTCTGGTTGACTAGATTTTGTTTGGGATGATATTTGCTGTTTTTTTGGCTGAGTTGTATTTATTGGCAACAGGATCTGTACTCTATGAACTTCAAGTGTTCTAATCACTTTTCACCCTCTGTTAGAGGAAGGAAGAACCAGGAATAGCACTAATGCTACCAACAGTGCATAGACAAGATAAGTATCCACTGTCTACTTTGTCATCATAGTACTAATTGGCACCATACATAGAAATAGAGGAGATAACATTTAGCATCAGCACCAATGAAATAAAAAATACATGAACTAAATCAGTTATTAGATAGCAGGTCCACAGTATTAATAATCACAACAAGAATGGGATATATTATAATCTATAATTCTCTTTGACAGTGGGATTAGTTTCTTAAGTGAAGAGAAAATAGTGTAGGAAGGAAAGAGAAAGCAAAATATTTAAAAAGTAAACAATGGAGAGAAAAGAAATAGTTAAGAGACAGTGCTATAAAGGATGTGGATAAAAAAAACTAGCTAAACATAATTTTAAAAAGACAGAAAGGAAGAGGGAGCTGGAAAATTTTGCTATTAGTAGGGCAAGTGAGTGAAGAAGGGCAATAAGAGCGACAGAAAACAACGTATGAAAAAAGAAATGTACAATCAAAGCAAATTAAATCCATGTATAATTATTGCTAACTTAAGTCAAACCAAGCTTGAATAGTAAACACATGCAGAAGAAATCAATTAAAATGAAAGTAAGATTATATGAATATATGTGTATATAACCTATCCATGCAGGGAGAACACACACACCCCCAAACATACTCCCACACACTGTCTTCCATAATAGAAAATAAAATGAAAAGTAAAAAATAATAAAGCATGATGAATTATACTTAAAAATACTTTAAAATTAAAATTTAAAAGAGTACAATAATGTGGAAAGAGATAAAAAGGTTAAAAAAGGCAGAAAATTCTTAATGAGAAACAGTGATTTTTTTCCACTGAGGAGCTCAAAACTATTGGCAAGGATGGATTTTCATTTTTTATATTTACATTTGGACCCTGTAAACTGTAACCCTTGGATTGAGGGCTGGGATTTAAGTTTAATGCTTTTGTGTTCCTCAATTAGCTGTCATTCATTGTGTTTAGGCCCCAATGATGGTTGTAGTGGTTCTCAGCTTCCCATCTCCCAGTGAAGGTAGGATAAAGCGATGAAGGCTGATGAGTTGAGTACTTCTGAAGCAGGGATGGTGCAGACTTCTAAATGTGGTTTAGGTTTGGTCCTAGCTGAACTTTGGAACTGTATTAGATATTTGAGGTTGGATCAGGTACTCCCCGTTACTGGTGCAATGCTGGACATCTGGATATCAAATTCTCCTATAAAATCTACATTCAGGGTATGAAGTCTAGCCATCCACAGGTTTCACACTTACTGCTATGGATGTGACTTACCCAGTTTTATCTCTGGATTCCAAGCTTTTCTGTCTGGAATTGTTGGTGTCTTCACAATTACTCTTATAGAACTCCAGCAACAAAGAGAAGTTTCTCTCTTTAGTATCCAAAATGTGGTTCAGACATATTCTGGGGCTCATAATGGGTAACTTCTGGGTCAATTGGCATTTTCCTTTATGAGTCCTTGATCTGTCTGTGCTAGATCACATGGCACTTATAAGTGGTTCCCTCAGTAATAATCTTGTTTTCCACCAAATTTTCTGATAGTCGGTAGGCCACATGATTTTGGTGGCTTTTCACACAATCACCCCACCAACCCAGAGTCCATTTAGAACAGCCTCCCTCTCTGTTCCACAAGTTTCCACAAGCCCATTTTTCCCTCCCCGTACTTTCTTCTCTCTAAGCCTGAATTCTCCCTTCCCTCAGCACCTGCAGTCTCCTGCTGCAGTCATCAAACTGGAGGGTCTGTAATGTACAAGTTCTTAAGTTTTATTTGAAATTTGTGACTTTCTGTGTCTCCATGGTTCCTTTTAGTCTCCAAAACTGAATTTCTGTGAGTTACCTTAGTCACCCATCTCACTGAGGAGTGGTCTTCCTGCCTTTTGAGTCTGGTGTGGAGGAACTTCTGGAAAGTGCACACTTCCTCTAATCCAACATTGTCTCAATCCTTGACATTTGAATATTTTGCATACAAACCTATAGCTTAATATAAATATTAACTACAAGTAGATGATAGCCGTATGTGTAAGAGCTAAAAGATTGCAAAGGAGATTATGAAGGAGAAAATTTTGACCTTTGGTTGGATAAAGAGATACAGCACAAAAGGCAAGATACAAATAACAAAAAATTGACCCTCATCAGCATTTAAAATGTTTGTGCTTAAGCAGGAACCATTAAGAAAATGAAAACACGGGTAACATATAGAGAAAAAAAAGAGTTACAAATTATATATTTAAAAAAGGCTTACACTTACAATTAATAAAAAATCATAGAAATAAAAAGAAGAAAAATTACCTAATTTTAAAAATGACCAAAATATTTGAATAGACATTTAATCAGAGAAGATACATAAATGGCCAATAAGCATAAGAGAATTTGCCCCATCTCATAATTTGTTAGAGAAATGTAGATTAAAATAAAAGTGAGATTACTTATTTAGCCACTAGAATCACTGTAAACTAAAGTACAGAGGATATTGAGCAGTAGGACACGTGGACATTGTAATCCTCATGCATTGTTGATGGAAATATAAAATGAAACTGACCCAGTGGAACACAGGTGGGTAGTTTCTTAAAAAGTTCTACATAATGTCACCCTAAAATCATAATTCACTTCTTGATATAAAACCAAGAGAAATAAAAAAAAATTTCTGCATAAAAATATGAGCTCAAATGTTCATGGAAACCTAATTAACAATAGCCAAAAACTGTTTAGCCAGCTGCATATCCATTAGTGGTCAATGCAGCAAATGTTGGTATAAACAAACAATGGATAATATTTTTAAATAAACAAAGAGCTAAGATGATACTTATATTATCATCTTATACTAGTTTCCTATTGAATCTATAATGCATAATTGCAAATCTAATTATTTAAAACTACATAAGGTAGGATTGGAGCAGTGGCTCAGTGGTTGCCTGACATGCATGAGTATGTGGGTTCAAAATCCCAAAATCACGTACACAACGAAGTGTCAGAACAATGAAAGCCACATGAAAAACTAAATAAAATCGATTCTATCTTTCTCTCTCTCTCTCATTGTCCCTCTCTCAAGAAAAATTACACAAGGTTATTTTCTGAGTTTACAGAGTCCATAAATTCGAAATGCTGTCACTGTTCTAAAATTGACAGGGCCAGTGACATCTCTTTCTGAAGGTTCTAGGAGACAATCTGTTTTCATCCATTTCCCCGCTTTTAACTGTCCACATTCCATGTTTCATGAACCCCTTTCATCTTCAAAGCTGGCAAGGACCAAGGAACTCTTTTTAATGTCTCCTCATTTGACTTTTATGACTCCAGCTTCTACATTTAAAGACTCTTGTATGTACAAAGGTTTTACTGGATAATCCAGGACAATTTCTTTATTTTAAAAATACTTGATAAGGAATTTTAATTTCTACCTTAATTTTCCTTTTCTATGTAACATAACATATGCATAGTTTCTGGGAAGTAGAACATAATTAATTTTAGGGAAAAAATTATTCTAGCTACCACAATCCTAAACATAGTTGAACCTCAAAAGTATTAAGCTAAGAAAAAGAAGTCCTTTGCTAAAGATCATCTATTGCACAATTGAATTTCATATCTAACAAAATTATTTGCAAAGTTATAAAGCTAATCAGTAGTATCTTAAGGATCAATTTGTGAGCCAACTTTAAGCACAAATTGGTATGAGGGAATATTTTTGGGTTAGAGAAATGTTCTAAAACTGGAATAATTTATTGATTTACTAAAACTATTTAATTTGTACATAATTTTGCTATATTAAATGTTATAAATGATCAATCAACAGAACTTAAAAAAGGTATATTGGGAGGGTGGAAGTTTATATTAAAGGATTTGAACACATCTCTATAAACAAGTTAGTCATGAGAGATTTTGAATAATAAAAGTTAATTAAAGAATGTATCATAAGGTATAGTTATCAATTGTCATATAAAATTCAAGAAGAAATTTTTATCATAAATCTATATATTTGATTTAAACTTATTCAAATGAAGATATTTGTTGAACCTCAATAAAAAGGACAGTATCTTGCCCTAGTTGTAAGAAGTAAATCATTTAACAGAGCAAGAAAGATTGCAGAAAATACATTATGCTAAAGATTGCCTACTTCCAGAAAATAATGATGATGACATTTAATCTTTGAATATTTATGGTGAAAATTCTTTTAAGTGTTCTAAGGAACCAGCTTCTAAAATTCTTCAATATGTAAAATAATGAGCATGAAAATGGAAAACTACAGAGATGGTTATAGGACTAAAGGAGGGAATGCAGTGGAAGGAAATGTTTTATTTACACATAATTGACTGCGTTTAGCACCATGTACCACAAACCCCACTGGACTTTTCTGTAACCCAAATTAATTTTTTAGAAATAAATATCTAAACTACTTTTCTCTCTTTTCCTTGGGTGCAAAATAAATAGCTACTGTCTTTTGAATAAAACACCAATCTCTGGAGAATTGCTTAGACCTCTGAAATTTGCAATCATTTCCAAGAACTGCAAAGTGGCAGTCCTCTTGACTAGTGGGTTACTCCAGTCACAGTCACAGACAGTTCTGCAAGCCGTACATGCAAGCACAGAGCAGAAGACTAGATCTCCTAGGACCTGAAACTTCCCTTTAAGAAATGAGTGTGTCATCTACACAATCACTGGCTGGATACTTTAAACAGTGCACATTAGTTCTCCTGAGATGGCACTCCCAGTTGTCACTCCTAGGACTCAAGCACCTCCAATGGGCAAGCCCGTCAGTGCTCCAGTAAGTGAGCGCCCCCCCACCAAAAAAAAAAAAAAAGATTCCAGCCTTGACTTATATAGTCACTAACTCAAGTCTTATTTTTTTTTGATTCATAGCATTAGGGAATCTCTAAGATAAAGACACTATTACTACACTACAAATGGACTAAAATGTGTATGTATTTCAGTATTTCAAAAGAGGTGATATTTGGAAATATCAACCATATCATCAGTGTGTGTTTACCAAATCATGTCCTTGTCCTTTTATCAGAGAACATTTACCTTTGATTCTGAACTGTGGCAGTGAAAACTAATCATTTGGGGTTGAATATAAAGTATGATAATGAATTTAATAGTAGTTATTGAAAGCTGGTTCAGTTTCAAACAAAACTAGAACAAACATGAGAAAGGTTTCTTTTGGGTTTTTGCTCTGCTTTTTAAGAAAACTAGTAAAAGAAAATGGATTTTGTATTCTAATAAACACTGTTAGCATTTTATATTTTTATAGAAACGCACAAGGTTAAGAAACTCATTTGTTTTTATACCATTGAAATATATAAATAAATAAATAAAATTATTCAAACTCATAGCTAATTTCCAAATGATTGCAAACTGAATGCCAAAATAAGTAGGTAACTCTTCACATAAAAAGGCTAATCATGGTTAATTGTTTTCCTATTCATTCTGATGATAATAGCCATTATAAACTCATTTGAAGTATGTAGATGTAATATGCAATTACCCTAAGATTCAGCTTTCCAAAACTCAAACATATGACTAAGATAGCATTGAGCACTGTTTATTGGTAAGGCTGCCAACCTGCTTCAATTTTAAAGAAAAAATAAGTGTGTAGCAGCAGTCCAATCTTGTTTACATGCACATATTTTCTCTTTATGTGTGCTGATGTAATGACTATAGTCTAAATCGACCTGTTTACTGTTACAGAAAGCAGTGGGTGGCTGTCACTATTGTTTGGAAATTTTTGAAGAAATGGGTCTCAAATCACAAAGCATTTAATTCCAGATCATTTTTTCCTCTTTTACATGGAAAATGTGATCCATTGGAAATTGTAAAATGCACTCAGTCTTCTCAAGACCAAGCTTGGGAATTTGGGGTACCTTTAACTTCTTCTAATAGGAGTTAGTGCTCAGATCTCTACACAAGAAGTTGAGAATCCCTCTGTATGAGATATAAAATGAAATTATGGAGTCGGCTTTTGATCTTCATGCAGCTTGCTACCAAAAAAAAAAAGAGTTTAGCACATTCAATATGTAGTTTCTGTTGCTTTTAAAATAATACAGGGAAGATGAGTGATTATAGAGTTCTATGAAAGGGAGTGACAACTCTCCCAGGGAGTAACCATCCTTTCATTAAGGCTTTTCTCAGAAATAACAAGGTATGCCTCTGCCACTGTTTCTTAGTATTTGAAGAACAGCCATTCATCCCCACTCTCTCTTGGCTTTGTCACTCTCATGATCACTGCGTCTTCCCAGGCAGCCTTAACTCCTTGCCTAGCTGTAAATGTGTAGCGCACACAATTTTACCCACATAAAAAGCTGCTCCAATCCCCTTTTCCTAATAAAGGATTTCTCCTGGCCTAGTTCCCTCTGAAACTTGTCTTGTCTTTGTTCATTCACTGCCAAACTTCTTGAAATGGTCATGTATTAACTACTAGTATCACCTCAATGAAAATTCATCTTATTTTTAACATGTATTTCCAATTATATCCTGGAAAACACTGTCTTTTTATCTCTTGAAGTTTAGACTTACTAAAATCAAAGTTCAATTCATCTTCACTTTCAAGCCCCTTCACCTGTGCAGTTAAGCACATACTGTATGTAATGCAGCCTCAGAGAAAAACAACAGAAGGATTGCACGAGTGTTTTTCCTGACATTCTTATGTGCCAACCAACTTCAGAATCCACTTACATTAGTAGACATTGGTTTCCTTTAATATGGATCTTCATTTCTTTATAACATATGCTCATTCATATCATACTTTTATACCATGTTGTTCTGATCCTAATAGAGGATTTACCTAGCTAGGTAAATCCTAACTAGCAAACTTTTTTTTTCAAAATATCAGATATGCATTTAGACACTGGATCATATGATTTCAATGATAATTATTTAACTTAGCCATTGTAACAAGAGAGTGAAGCTGGGCAAAATAAAAGTGAATAGGCGTGCTGCATGTGTTGGCTGTGGAGATGTGGATCTATTTCAGTAAAATTTTATTTACAAACCCTGATGATGGGTCAGATTTCACACTGGGCTATAGTTTGTAAATGTCTGGGCAAGGAAAGCCTACAGACATGACACATTTTTAATTCATCTTAAATTTCTTCCTTAGCAAAGAATTATAGTTAATGAACATTTTTACTCTGATTGATAGTTTATTTCTTTAACTCATTTCTTAATTTAAAAAGATGGCTTGCTTCTTTGTATATTTAGTAGAAATTGATATTGTTAATTCAACCACTAAACACTATTTCATGTTTTAAGCTTATCTAACAAATTTTCAACATCTTAAATCACACAACAACCAGGATTCTTCTAATCCAAAAATCCACATGCTATCAAATATTATTAGATCATCTTCTGTGCTTTCTCTAGCTGAAATGTGAGGGTATTTGAAGTCTCCAATTTAGAAGTTCAAAAATAGCATTTTAACCTTAAATAGTTTGCAATATGTATCTTATCAGGCTTCAACTGTTTATCAGCTCTAGTGGGTATAGGTAGAAGGTCAACAGAGTAATAAGACTAAAAAAATAAGACAAATCATTTTAATTTTAAAGTGGGGGAGGGTAAAAGAAGCCTGTGTCTCAGGTAGTGAAAATAAGTTTTGTTTTTCCCATTATCTTCTGTACAAATTACAACCAACAGTGTAGAGTGAATTCATAAATCAATCAATTAAATGAAAGTCATAGGGCAGAGAAGGGTCAAAATTATTGTTCATGTGAGAAGTTTCCCTGGTACAGAACATGACTCTGGAGCAGTCATACATAGGAAACCAGGAAAGCTTGTATGCTTATGAGCATACATTGTCAAATTTCTTTCAACTAAACCCCAATTTAATCATTGAACATTCACAGTAATAAATGGAAACCCTTGGGAGTTTATGTGCCCACATCCATGCCACTTAGAACAACAAAGTGGAAATAATGTTATTTTGCTGAAAAATTTATAATATTAAAAAAACTAAGTGTGGATTTTACAATGTGACAAGTTCAGAAATGAAATGCAAATATGAAGTAGTTGGAATGGTTGTTCAGGTCAAGCTCCTTTTGGAATCAAAGATGATGATTCTCACATGAATAACTAACAGCTTTTATAAGTTCTCAGATAATTCAGAAAAGAAGTCAGAATTGAAAAAATTATCACATTTATAGATGATAATAAATTCACATGTTAGCTTTTGTAGAAATAGAAAAATGTTCAGAAAAGTCTGAGGAAATTGTTAGAAATGTAAACTTATTTCTGAACTTCTTTGAGTATAATTAAATTGTTTAAATCCAAGAAGCTATGCTTCCTATAAAAAGTGGAAGAAAATTTCTAGCTGTGAAAAAAATGAAAAAAATAACAAATATAAATATCACTTATGTAAAATCACTATATGTTGGTATATATTCATTTTGCTACAAGTGATGGGAATGATTTTAACTAAGAAAGGAACAAAGAAACATTTATAAGTGCTCAAAAAAAGTGAAAACAGCTATAACATCAAAAATATGTGTAATGGGAAAGAAATGCAGTGAGGCTTCTGGACCAGGTGGAGACAGTCTGCAAACCACGGGACCCTCTCCAGCATTTGCTACACTTCTCTGTAGTGTACTAGCTCAAGGCCCTGCTTTCACCATATTGAAGGATTAGCATCTACGCACCATTTGCTCTCCTTCTTCCTTCTTACCAGACCCTGGTTTTGATGATGTGTGGGCTTTTGTGCATAGCTGTCAGAAACTGTCCTTTTTCCAAAAATTGGGATTTTTTTTTCTGCCTGACCTTCAACCAAATATGTTGACATTAGTTCCCTTGATGGTAATTAGTTTAGGCCTTGGATTAGGATATAGTTCTAGCCAATGTATTGAAAAATTGGCCAATGGCTTTTTAAAAAGTTTCTTTGCCTTTAAAATCAAACACAATAAGAGAAATTATTTCTATTTCTGTTTATCATCAATTTTTGATAAGATGCTCTGAAATGAGACAGGCCTTTCATTGCAAACCATGGATGAAGCCAGTCCTGAGTGACAGAATTAGATATTAGAATTATGATGAGATCATTGGGTTGTTCAGTTAATTTAGCTTAGAGCGGCACCATTTTAAATTTCTTTAATGTATACAGTAGTGAATTTCACTATTGTTTAAATAATCTTAATTGGTTTTTCTGTTATTATCAGCTGAAAACTTCCTAAGTAATATCAGGAAAAAACACTACCACAGATAGAGCTTAGGATATAACCTTTATTAATGATGAAAGAAGAAAAGACAGGCTATTTAGTTTCAAGTCCACAAGTAATAGAGAAGGGCTCCAAATAATCTAGATGAAGAATCTGGGGCCAATCTTTTGTGGTTTATTTGTCAAGTGGAATCAAATGAATAAATGAATTCTTTGAGAGAAGAAATATATGAATCCATGGGAAAAACAATTCTGAGACCAGAGATTATTTTTAGATGAAGAGGGAGAAAAACTACTGTATAAGTTAGAAGAAGTAAGGGGTGTTCAGGAGAAAGAAATGATCGATTTCAAAAGAAAATTTACTGTTTAGGAAAAAAGAAGTGCAGAAAAGTTAATCATTAGAAAAAATATAGTTTAATTAGTCAATTTTTGAAAAACTGGAGGCCAGCAAAATCTATGGAGAGAGTTAACCACAAATTATCATATAAATAAGGGGAATTGCATCCCTTGTTAGTTCCCTTATAAAGTTGGATTGCCTATTACCCAGTAAGTTAAATGTCCTCATTATATTAATGATATTGTTATTTAAGTTAAAATTTAAGAAACTAAAAAATGTTGGCAAAGGTATGGACCAAAGGAACTCTTGTACATAGTGGCTTGGAAGGTACATTGGGGCGGCTATTGTGGAAAACATTATGATGTTGCTTAATAAATTAAAGCTGGAACTACTGTTTAATATAGCAATCCCTCTTCTAGGTATATACCTAAAGAGAATGAAATCATTACCTTGTAAACATACCTGCTATCTCATGTTCATTGCAGCAATATTGATAATGATAGCCATGCTATGGAAACAGACATAAGTGTCCAATGACAGATGACAAGATAATGAAACTGTGGACATACATGCAATGGAATAGCATTAAGCACTAAAAAAGAACCATGTCTTTCCATTTGTCACAAAGATGTGCCTGGATAACATTATGCTAAGTGAAATAAGCCAGACACTGAAAAAAATATAGTATTATTTTTCTTATATGTAAAAAAATTCAGGTATACATAGACAGAAAACAAAGGGGTTTCTAGAGAAGGAAGATGGGAGGGATATAAGGAGATTTAGCTTAGAGGATACAAAATAGCAGATATGTTGGAAATATAATTCTAAAGCTGTAATGTACAACAATGACTATTATGGTTTAGATGAAAGGTGTCCCCAAAAGCTCAAAAAGTGATACAATATAAAGGCTTGAGAGTGAAATGATTGGGTTATAAGAGTCTTAACCCAATCAGTGAACTAATCACCTGATAGGGATTAACCGGGTTGTAACTGTAGGATGGTATGGTGCGGCTGGAGGAGGTCATTGGGGGTATGTCTCTGGAATATATATTTTGTATCTGGGGAGTGGAATCTCACTTTCTCTGCTCCCTGCATCCATGCCTTTTGCAATTATGTTCAGCCTCACCTCCAATCCCAAGGACTGGAGCCTGCCTTCTATGGACCAAGACATCTGAATCCATGAGCTCCCAAATAAACTTTTCTTCCTAAAATTGTTCTTGCTGGGTCACAGCAATGAAAATACTGACTAAAACAAAGACTATAGCTAATAAAATTATGTCATGTATGGGACTATTGTTAATTCAGTAAATTTTAGCTGCTTTACAAAACACTCATAAAAATGGGTAACTGAATGATAATGGAAATATTAATTTGGTTTACTACTGTAATCTTTTAGCTATTTATGTGCTTCACATAGACTGTGATATATCTCAATATATACAATAAAATCTTACAATGATGAATACTGCCTCTTAGAGGAAAGAACTACAGTTCTTTGGAATGGTTTTGAGTCTTGGAGACAAGATCATGTCATAAAGATACAGCATTTGAACATGTTAAAAAGGTTAAACTTTCATTGAGAGAAAGAGCTCCTGGGTCTGCTTATCCTCTGCTTCTTTCATGGGCTATTTGTAGACACTTGTTATGGATTGAATTACTCCCCCCCCCAGAAATACATTGAAGCCCTAAGCACAATATCTCATAACCTGACCTTTGAAAACAGGAAGCTTCAACAAGTTAAATAAGGTCATCTGGGTGGGATCTAATGTATGCAATAAAAGATACTATGGATGCCCTTATTCAAAGGGGAAATTTGGATGAGAGACATATGCCATGGGAACATGAAAACATGAACATGAAGGATGAAGTTTGGGTGATGAGTGATAAGCTTAGGAACATCAGAGATTGCCAGTAAAGCATCATGAGCTGCAAGACAGGCATGCAGTACATGCTCCTTAGTTCCCAGAAGGAACTATGGACAACTTAATCTTGGATTTTTAGCCTTCAGAACTTTAAGTCAGTAATTTCTGTCTATTTTTTATTTTTTTTCAGTCAAGTAGGTTGTGGCAACCATAGCAAGGCAGTAGAAATAACAAGTCACACATGTTGAGGTTCTCTCACCTGTTCTATCTGGACCTATGAATTGAGAAGACGTGGATCATCTCTCTGTTGGTGCCCTGTGCCTACAGACTTGATTGTAGATCATTCCTCATGTAACAATGGGCATCAACATGCTTTTGATTTTCATTCTGCTTATCATTGTCTAACAGATATGAGCCCTTAAAAATTCAAAATGTTGGCATTGTGATTTATAATATATATGTACATATAATATAAATGTATATATGCAAAGCAAAACAGATTCTTGATGCAGGGTGCATATCGAGGATATGTGGGTTAGGATGTAAAAATACACAGTACTGGGCCTCTGTTCTCAGTCTCAGTAATTAGACTCTAGAATATTTTTTTTAATAATCTACAGTTAAACTAAACTCAATACTTCAGTGCTGAACATGGGATATGATATTTAAAAATGATCTTTATCTCTGATTTCATTCATTCTACAATTATGCTCTGTGTCATGAATGATAAAATATTCACTTCAGTTATCCTCAATAAATATTTAATACAAGTAAGAATTGTAAGAAGCCCTATACAGATGAATATAAATCTGGTAAAATGACCAAGAAAGCTATTCTCTATTTGTAGCAGTAGCTTTAATTCGTAATTATATTTCATAACATTTTTCTTTCATAGTCAACTAGCAAGAAGATGCTTGCTGTTTTGTGACAGCAGCTGTTTTAATATGGCATTGGCATTATCTTCTAATTACCCTCCTTTTGTAGAATCATGTATTAAAAGCAGCAACTTTATTAAAAAAAAACTTAGCTTGACAAATATCTCATGAATTCTTTCCTTAAATGCTGAGGGTTACAAACTGAAATTTAGTATATAAGAGCTCCTAGAAGCTATTTACCACTTTAACATTTAAGAAGCCATACATTAACATTTAAAAAGTCATAAAAATGTACATCTATAAGCAATTTTACTTAATATTTTTGCCATATGCATTCTGTCCAATAGAAGGGGAATAGCCTAATAAAATAGATTCTGAACTCAGTAAAAGTAATTTATACAAGTACAGCTTAGTTGCTGATTAGAGGGCAAGTTTTAGGTCACAAGTTATGGTTTTATCTGTTTCTAGAAATTATTTTTGCTATATTGCCCCCAATAATTAGGAGTGACACTCTGATTGGAGGCAAAGGCCTGGACAGGGTGACCTTTCAATATCCCTTTGAGATGACCATAATTAATTTTAAAGCAACATTTAGCAAATGGTACAGTAAGCCACAGATCTGAGTGGTAAGGTAATTTAGATATTTTTTCTTCTTTTATTCTGTATATCTTCACGAACTATAAACACATCAACAATTAATCTAGTGATAATACTAAATAAAAGAAGGAAAAATATGTGAGAATGAAACAAATTAGTCTTATACAATTTACCAACATCTTTCCCCTTATAAATGAAATATAACCTGGTTAGTCACAGGAAAGTAGAATAATATTTAAGTGCAAATTCCATCCATGTAGCATTTTGTATACTAATTTCATTTACAGACTATGAGAACATCAAATCATTTCTGTGAAGTCTGATTAACAAAAGAAATAAGAATTTGTAATGGAAAACAGAGGCAAAGCAGATGGCAATAAAGCAGTGAAGTTTTTTATAATTAAAGTTTAGGAATGCTGATGAGAATTGGTAAGGGGAAAGTATTCCTGAACTTTAGCTGTGCTCTCTGTTGCTGAAAGAAACAGAGAAATTAACACTGAAGCATCACACAGTCAGAAAGACACTACATTCTGGTTGAAGAACCAGATGCAAGGGAATAAGCATTATATGTATATTATTCATTATAGAATATTTCTGATGTCTCCTTGATATAGCAGTGAATTAAGTGTCAGATATAAGGTATTAAAAATTGGTGAACAAGAATCACTAGTAGAATAATCATTATTAAAATATAGATATTGCCCTCAGATTGTTTTAATCGATTCAGTTATCTATTATTTTATTTTTGTTTATCAAGAGTACACATATTGTTAATGGCATTTAAATGTTTGATGCCAAGCTGAATCTTAACTAATTTTTCATAAAAGTATTCTATCGCCTCATAGAAATAAACTGTAACTCTCATACGTAGTGGGTGGGAATGCAAAATAGTATAGCTACTTTAAACAAGTTCAGCAGTTTTTAAAATAAATTTACATTTGTGATTATCATATGTTCCAGACCTTCTGCTGGGTATTACCAAAGAGTAGGGAAAGCATTTGCCTACTCAACCTGAGAGTTGCTGTTCATAGCAGTCTTTTTCACAATAGCCCCACCACGAATGTCCCAAGTGTCCATATATTAGTCAATGGATGTACAATTTATGGTGCACCCATACAATGAAATGCTATCCAACAATAAAATGGAATAGACAAAAACGTGCAGGAACAGGAAGGGATCTCAAAAGTATCATGTAAAGTAAAAGAAGTCAATCACAAAAGGCTGCACATCCTACAATTCAATTTATGTGTCATTCAGGAAAGGGAATAGGAACTGATCAGTGGTTTACAGGGGGTTGGATGAGAGGAAGGTTTGGTTACCAAATGTAGGTGTGTGCTGTGTTGAGATGGTGGAAGTGTTCTAGGCCTCTGCTGTTATGGTAAATAAGACACAGTACTCATTTTCCAGATCTCATTCAAGCGTATATCAAAGGCAAGTGCATTTATTACATAAAATTATAACAAAAAATAACCTGAATTTAAAAAGTATTATGTAAATAAGAAAAAAATCAACTATTACCCCATTACTCAGGGATATTTACTATCAAATTTACTTCCTAACCATAATTCTAGGCTTATATAAAAACCATATTTTTTTCCAAAAAAAAGTGAGATCATAGTTTATCTTCCACTTTTTAATTGCTTTCAATTAGTTATGCATCATGCACATTCATGCTTTTTTAAAAAAATCCTTTCAACAGTATACTATTTTGTAGTTGTAGCATAACTTTATTTAATCTATTATCATATTTAAGTTGCTTCCAAGTCTTATAAGCATGAATGAATATTTGCATATCTACATATATAAATATATGTATCTATATAACCATATGCACTTGTCTGAAGATTTCCTTAGGATAAATTCCTGCACATTTACTTTCAAAATATGGGTCTAGACACATTGAAATTTTTGATACACAATGGCAATTTGCTTCTCAAAAGCTTGTATAGAATGATACTTCCACTAACAAATTCAGAAACTGATCATTTTTATATTTACTTCACAGAAGATTATCATTAAAAATATATGTTTAAAAGACAGTAATTTCCTTCCTCAAGCATGCATTCATACACCTACTCATACTCATGGAGAAGGTTAAATTAACCACGTAAAGAGTTGGCTCAATATCCATTATTCTGGGCTACCTTGGTGGCTCAGTGGTTATGGAACTTGCCTGGTATGCACTCGAGTACCTGGGCTCGAACCCAAGCACCACATAAACAATGAAGTGTGGGAGCAACAAAAGCCACGTTAAAAATAAAACTAAATAGAATTGATCCTCTCTCATCGTCCCTATCTCTTTTAAAAAATATATATTATTCATTTCACCTCCAACTAGATGTTTAATATTTTTTTTTTAAAGGGAGCATGAAAGAGGAAGAGAGAATTAACGTTATTTAGGTTTTTTTTTTCATCTGGTTTCATTGCTCTGAAACGTCATTGTCTGTTTGGTGCTGATGATTAAACACGGGTCCAGGCAAATGTGACACCACTGAGACATTGCTCTCAATGTTTAATATTTTTTAAAAACTATTTTCTGTCTTGTTGTGGATAGATTTAAATATTTTCTTCTTATTTGATTATTTTAAGTTGATTAGTTTCCACATTAATTTTCCACTCTCTTTAGGAGGACCTCAAGAAACTTCTCCTGAGCTCCCTGCCTTATGTCTTTGGATGGAATTTGGTAAGAGCAGACATCATTTTCCTGAGAGCTGGTCAGGGGTATCAGAGTAAAGTTTTCCCCTCACTGTCCTGTGTCCAAGCCACTTTTGGAGCAGAAGACACTGTCTTTACCATTAGCACTGCTCCTTTGGGTGACTTCTCTTCCTTAGGTCAAGATCTCACTTGCTTTAGGCTACACCTCCCCTTCACGAATAGAAATGTTGATAGCGGTTTATTTTGCTGGTTCTTGAATCTCTTAAACCTGGATACACTTCTGTAAAACTGGAGATAAGGTAACTAATAAGGTAATTAGCTTATTAGTGAGGACTTAGGCAAAGAATCTGATGGTAGACCATGAACAAAGACAATAGGGTTTAGTCAAATAAATTATATCAGATTAATGTTTTTTTTTCCCTAGAGCCATAATCCTTGGAGCTATTTATATAACATTAAACACATACGGAAAGGAAAACATGTATAGAAACTAAGTCAAATAGAAGTATACAGGATTAGATGTAATACATTTTAGGGAAGACTAGAGGAAAGTTGTGTACAAAATGTGATTATATTGTGGTAATTATTCTTAATAAATAGTGCTCTCTGTGTAGGGTTGCCAGATTGAGCAAACAAAAATTCAGGGTGCCCAGGGAAATTTGAATTTCATATAAACAGTGAATATTTTTTTTAGTATAAAGTATGTTTATCTGAAATGCAAATTTATCTTGGCATTCTATATTTCATCTGGCAACCTCAACCTTTTACATAATTCATTAGCACAGTCTATCACTTTCCAAAACTTCTTGTGATTTTTCTACTGAAAAATCAGCAAGGTTCAAGTGACCTGGTGACAGATGAAGTCAAGTGGATCAAGAACCAGTGTCTAGGAGACTAATAGTGCCTCTAAGAAGCTGTAGAGTAAGAGAGTCACCCAAATAACATGTTGCAATCAAAGTGATCTATTCACTGGTGGAGACAGAGTGCTTCTCCACTAGAGTCCACTAATATGAATAAATTCTGGGTAAAGTTAGGGTGGTTTCAGAATATAACTCAATGAATAGGGAAAAGAATGAAGATTAAATGTATGACATGAAGTAGCAGAAAAGCCAGACCATGGAGATTGTGGTCTGAGAAAACAAGTGTGAAATACAAAAATCTAGATCAGTCAAGCATGGTCATAATGGGAAGCAGTCATAAACGTGAGAAACAGTTATGGAGGTGTAATGAAAAAACACTGCCCTGGGTGTAAGGACAATTGATTTGTACCTGTAGTCTGCCCCTGAGTAATCATCAGTTGCCCCAGGTGCCATTACTTTAATTACAAAAATTTTTAAAAAGTATAATATTAAAAGCATGTGCTCTGTAATCCAGGATTTCAAATGGAATTAACCTAAGGAAAAAAAATAGAAAAGCTTTTGCAGCCAATAAACCAATGACTGTATCAGAAGCAGGTATAAGGACACAGGCTCAAATAAAACTAAATCTGATGAAAAATAGATGTGGTTCCTAGGATGGGGAATCTCAACTGTCTGTTCTTCGCATCTGCTCAAAATGCTCTTCCCAGTGTGTGCAGAATATACGTGGAAGGTTTTGCCTTTCTTTCTGAGTAGGAACGACACCTAACACTGCCCAAAGCCAATATCATGGCACAAGCACAGAAAGAAAGCACATACAGAACTTGTATTAATTTTCACTATGTGGAGAGAGAGACAGAAAAAGTTTACACATAATTTAGTTGTAAACTAAACTCTTTTATGTCAGCAAACACTGCAGACTGAAACTTGTTGCCTGAATAAGAGGAACTGCCCTTCTTCCTCATGTCACCACCACATTTTGACTGGATAAGGAGAAAGAAGGGAAATCAAAAAATTTTTTAAACCAAAAGCCTGATGGTAAATATGGCTTGAAGAATCTCTGAAACAATGTTATAGTATATTGTGAAATAATTACTAATATGGGGAAAGGACAATGAAGCCATAAAAATGCATTCTACTTTCTTTACTTAAACAGGTAAAGGAAATATCTTATTCTATAAAAATGAACAGAGGGGAGATGCAGATGTGGCAATGACAAGAAGGAAGATACAACTGTAACAGCATGTTAATGGAATTTTCCAATAACGTATTCAATGTGACATGTCACACCATAATAAAAACTTTAAGATTATCCAGAAAGCCTTCAATCTTTCACCAATATCCATAGTGGAAAGGGACCAGATAAAGAAGACTGAGTCAAATGAAGTGTTTTTAGTTCAACTATGAGAACTATTCCATGAATCTCTCCTCCCTCGACACTATGAAGTGGGAGATCCTTTATTCTTACTATTAATGTAAGAAAAAAAATACTAAGAAAACCCTCTGAGACCTTAGTATGTATTCTTTGGAGTTGGTGAGGTCCAGTGGTCTGATATTTGATTCACACCAAAATCTGAAGGGCAAGAGATTGAACAATGCAATGTATGGTTGAAAAAGGGATGACTATATTTTGGAAACTTTGTTTTTTTCTTTAAGCTGAAAGGATGCAGGAGTGATTTCCATGGACCAGAATTCAGTCATAATTATGACAGAGAAATTATGGTTGTATCTTTGATCCTGTTAATAGGAGGGCCATTTAAATAGGTTAACAGACTGCAGCAGAAAGATGCAGGAGTTATTACTAGCTATTCAAAGAATGCAGAAATACCTAAACTATGATCCCTAGGAGAAAGGATCACTCCAATCAAGGAATCCACAGGTAGAGATCTCCAGAAACATGAGTGGAAGTTTGAGAAAAAAACTTAAAACAACTCCCAAAATAATATTTAAATTTAAATAGTTGACATCTCCAGAGAAAGGCTAAACTGGCTCATGATGGATCAGAATAGAGTTCTTCACAGGACTATGTCCTTCTTTGCATCTTTTCTCTCCAAATATGGAAAGGTTAGAGGTTACACGTGGGAAGAAAAGGGGGTGTCAGCGTCTATGAGGAGAGAAGGTGCACACCTCCCACACTCTATCCCAACTCTCTAGGCTTCCCCAGCACAGCATGACCACACAGGAGACAAATCAATGCTCAGTTGAATTCGGTTTTGAAATAACAGAAACTACCTATTTTAATTGCTTAGCAGAGACTATTTAGCAATTTTAATTTAGAGGGTTCATAAAAGTCATGGAGCCCACTCAAGTTTTCATCTTCTACAAGAGAAGAACAAGTTGTTCAGAACACATTTGAAAAGAACAATTGAAAAAATAGAGTCACTTTACAATTATGTCTTATAAATCATCCTAATT
This sequence comes from Aplodontia rufa, assembly GCA_004027875.1. Lineage (NCBI taxonomy): Eukaryota > Metazoa > Chordata > Mammalia > Rodentia > Aplodontiidae > Aplodontia > Aplodontia rufa. Next base: position 5,922 of record PVKS010003404.1, on the reverse strand, counting down.
GAAGTACCAGGTACCTTAACTTTAAAGTAAAATTACTTCTGAACAAAAATGGAATTAGCATTTGTTTATTGTGCTTGCATGAATTAGAATCTTAGTGCCTCTTCCTATAGCATACTCAAAGAGTTAATTAGGAAAAAATCAACAAACAAATTATTTACAAAGTTGTGGGCACAACCAGGAGAAATGAAAGAAATCCCCCAACCTAGAAATTTTTATGCAATGACATTATCATTTAAAAATAAAAGAAAAACAAAGATTCTCATAGAAACAAGATTTTTGCCAGTAGATCTGCCTTATAACAATTTTTTTTAAAGAGAGAAAGACAGTGAGAGAGAGAGAGAGAGAGAGAATCAATTTTTATTGAGTTTTTCACATGGCTTTCATTGCTCCGATGCTTAGTTGTGTATGTGGGTGCTGGGGTTTGAACCCATGTACTTGCACATGCTAGGCACGTGCCATAACTGCTGAGCCACTGCTCCAGTCTCTATAACAAATGTTAAAAGAAGTTCTTTAAAGAAAAGGAAAATGAAATAGTTCAGAAACTTGGATTTAAAAAAAGAAGCATTTGAGAATCATCATGTGAATATAAAATATTATTTATTAATTGATATAACAGGTTAATTTATTCAAAATAATGGCAACAACAACAACATATCAGATATTTATAGATTATGGGTGAATTAAATGAATAACAGCATTTTTATAAGGGAGAAGAGAAAGAACTAGAAACCACCACTTTTAAATTAATATAATGTAAAAAATTAGTCCTAAATGTGTATTGCAAACTCTAGAAAAATCACTAAAAATTTTGATTTTTTTAAAAATATAGTATAATTGCCAGACATGGTGACTCATGATCCTAAAAACAGAAATTTGGGAGGTTGAGGCAAGAGGACTACTAATTTGAGACCAGTTCCAGCGACTTGGCAAGACACTGCCTCAAACTAAAAGATAACAAAGGCTGGGAATATAGCTTAGTATAAAAATGCCATAAATCATTTAATCACCAGTTCTGCCAAAAAAAAATTGAATTGACATTGTAAAAGAAGACAGAAAATGGAATCATATGAAATGTTAAATCCAAAGAAGGAGGCAGAAAAAAAGTAGATAACAAAACAAAAATAAATGAAAAGAAAGAAAAAGGAATAGAACATAAAAAAGAAACTAAAGGATCAAATAGGAAAAGTTGTGAAACATGTTGCCACTCTAACACTTGTACAGGAATGCTCACAACAATTTTATTCAAAATAGTGAAAAACTGAAAGACTATTTCAAGAAAGTATAAAAACAATTGTGGTACATTAAAAAAGTAGAATAATATTTACCAACAAGATAATTAAACTGTTAATCCTTACAACAATATACATGAATGTCAAAACACTATTTTTGCAACAAAAAGAAACTAAAAATTTATATTTTATGATTCCATTTATATGAATTTTTAAAACTAGTAAAATTAATCTAGATTATGAAAATCTACAGGAGTAGTAAAATTAATCTATAGATTATAAAAATCTGTAGGTTGTTATTTGATATGATTATATAGAAAATGATTTAACTATAAAGTGATGTTATATGCTGATAGGGGAATATATAAATAGTAAAATTTATAAATGATATACTTAGGAAATATGCTATTTACTTATATAAGTTTATTTCAAGAGGGAAAACAGACTTGAAAAGACTGACTCTACTTACAGGTTTCAAAGAAAAATAAAACAATTTGGACTATTGGCTCATGGGATTGAAAATATTTTCTGTGAAATTTACATTAGGGATAGCTTGAGGTAGCCATATAAACAATGCTACCCTCCAGAAATATCCTGATTTTTCTCTTTCTACAGCATCCTTTGTTCACTTCATTCTCAGGATTCCAAAGATGGTCCATTAGCAATAATGTATATATATATGTGAACTGGAAACTTCATTTTTTTATTTCATTCTTTCCATAAAGAAAGAGAGCTTCTTCTAAATGTAAACTTTTCTGTTTTACTGAAATCCCTGCAAATAGCCATTTGCATCTTAACTTTTTTCTGTTAGACCTGCCTTTGGAGAAGAGAACAGAATCAATAACACTCAATACAGGAAAAAAGTAAGAACAGATAAGTTGCTCAAAAGTTTAGATCCTAATATCAGAAGAATGGAAATAGGTACTGAAAGAAGAAATGTTATTACTAAACGTAATACACTTATTGCTTTTATGCAAAACTCAGAACACTGGCTTTAAACTTTAATAAGTCTAACATTTTAATTAGTATCTGAATGTAATTCAGATATAATTTGAAATTCTGGTAACATTGTGACCTAACGAGGTAATAAGTATTGGACTTTTGCTAAAGACTTACAAAAGGAGTTGGGTAGCAAACAAGAAACTGCTAAATTATCTTAATTGTTCTATATGTTGGTGATGGATTAATTAAATGATGATTATGAGGTCAGGTCAGATTCATTTTCCATTTTCCAAGGGAGGTACAACATAATCCTTAAATTAATTGAAGAGATTAAAACAGATTGTAGTTAAAATGAATTTCTGATTGTAAAAATCTGTAGTATTTCTGACTTGATTCCACCGAGGGTTAAAACATCAGTATGGAATCCTGCCATTTTAACTTCATTCTGAGGCTTACACATTCAGACTACCTCTCCATAAATCAAGTTATGTTATCATCCATAACCACAATTGCCACAAATTCGATTTATGTTTTGCCATACATTTCATCATCATAAACAATATATCCTTACTACTTTTCCTAGGTAATTTAAAGGAAATAACTAAAATAATTATTTTTCAATATTATGACATAAGGGAATATATTTGAAATAGCAGATGCCAGTCAGGATTTTCTATGATGGCATCTGAATGCCATACCATAGGAAAAGAAGGCAAAATTCTAAATCAAATGAAGGAGAAAATATCGGGCTTAAAAAGTGAAAGAAGCAGCAAAGTGGTCATAATAGATCATTGGCCAGCTGAGCAGTATATTTACATGAACTACAAGCTAAGCTTCTCTTATAAAAAAAAAAGACATCAAAATTTCTTTAATGAAAGGAAGAGGAATCACAAGACCATAATCAACTGTTTTATAATATGACGCTAATTTCCTAGTTAATTTTCAAGTCAAGCAATTAGTTTTTAAAACACACTAAATAGTCTCAAAACGACTATAAATTATTTGCAATTTCCTGTCATCAGCTATTCTAATAAAAGCTGAATATAACTCATTTTATAGAAAACACTGATGTAACTTAACCATTAAACTCCATTTGGCCCTCCATGCTGTTCCAGAATTCCTCTGTGGAAAAAGGCAGAATGGCAGCATAAATCAGGGCTTGTATCTATACAAGGGCTTGCCCCTTTTTACACGTCTTTATCGCTCTACATTTAGATTCTCTGCTAAGATTCTCCATATCCCATCATCTGTACACTAAAAGGAAAATGTCTGTGGATGCTACAGTTGGGACATGTTGGTTGACTCCTCAGAATCTGCTTCTTGTTTCCCTGTTTTTGAGTCACTGGACACATCCATTCAGAGGTAGAAACACTAAGCAAGTCTTGCCCATCAGAACCAATGGAACTTATTTCTGTGGTTAGTTTGGTATGTTTGGGATTGCATGTGTGTTTGTGAGGTATGAGGACTATTAATTTCCCTATAGGAAAGCACAGCTCCACATATTCTGCTAGACAATACAGAACTCAAACAGCAATTTCTAAGAATGGTGAAAACTTTAATATATTAAGAATGTGACACCAAGTCTTTAATATGTCACTTGTCATGTGTAGATTAGCATGAAACTATATTCATCTCTGTGCTTTTGGAGTACAAGTTAATCCTACCCTCCTCCATGTTTGGGTTATTACCCAGTTTGGGTCAGATATGTGACACTTAGAAATAAATGAAGTCTAAGATTATACACACACACACACACACACACACACACATACTTTCACACATTCGTGTTTATCATTTTCTAGTACATTTCTGTCTATCCTAAACATTCCTTAAATGCCTGCACAAGTAGTCTGGTCTTATCTCTTAGCTCATACAAAAACAGCATGCTACTGCCTCAAATTCAATATAACAGAAACTAGGTTTTACCCTTCTAAGATCTAAGAGTATAGCCATTCTAAGGGTTTGCAATTTCTCCTCGCAAAAGGAAGATTCCTATACCTGTCATCTTTACTGTCTCCTTATCCTTTAGAAACAAGTATGAAATATTAAGTATAAATGTTAGGTTTTTGAGATTATGAGAAACCAAATTTAGATTCAATTTGACTTAAAGAGAGATCAATTGTCAGTTTCTCTATTCATAAGGGAAGACATTTCAAGAGATTCAAGCTCAAGAAATAAAATGCATATTTTTGCTGGGGCCTGTAAGACACATCTGTAATCCTGGCAGCTGTGGAGGCTGAAGCAAGAGAATCAAGAGATCAAAGTCAGCCTCAGCAACTCAGTGAGGCCCTAAGCAACTTAGTGAGACCCTGTCTTGAAATAAAAAATGTGGCTCTATGGTTGAGCACCGCCAAATTTAATCCCTCATACCAGAAGAAAATATGTACACATATATAAATATAAATATATGTATATATGTGTGTGTGTATGTATAAATAAATATATGTGTATATATGTATATATAAATATATGTGTATATATATATATATATATATAAATCAAGGGGCAAAAAAAGTGAAAATTGAAGGAAAAAGTTCCAATGAAATCAAGACAAAAAGAGAAAAAAATTATGAACCTGGGATAATTATTTGCATTTATAACCAATGTATATATATGATAGATGTTAATAAATGTTGCTATTAATTCACCAATTGATCAGAATGTCATTATTTATTGCTACTTTTAAAGAAACTGTTGCTGTAGACCACTTTAAGGTTATCCGTTTTCACATTTAAGATCAAATTTTCAAACTTTTACTGAAACAGAACATTTAAAGTACAATCTAGTTCATTAACTTGTCTAAGAAAGAAAATTGTCTGAGGGCCAGCAATGACTTCCTCTGGTCACAATTATTTTTTCTGGATTCTTTTTGTTTATTTTTTTATTAAGATGCTGTACAAATCCTACATTACCCTCAAATGGACTAGTTTCCTGAACATATTTTGTGACTAATATGAAGAATTCTTCTGTTGTTTTTTCCTTGCCAAATTTTTTTAAAATTAATTCTTTGGAACTTTTCTATTCTCTTTCCTTATTTTTAATTTCATTTTGTGAATCAATGAAAAATAAGATTTAAAAGCAGATAAGATTTTATTTGGAACACAGACCATCACTATCACAAAACAAAAGACTAAGAAAACCAACATTTTAAAGATTTTCTATGTATAAATATGGGGATTCACTTACTTAAGAAGGAATTATTTAATGTTATGTAGATTTTGAAGGGGATTAGGTGAGATTCCATATGTGGAATTCCTGAAGTTTCCATCTCATGGAAGACTTATGTTTCATGTGTGTAACATGAGGACCTAAAAATCTGCCAGGCTCTTAGAATCACCTTTTTCTTGATATCCTTATCAATTTACCCAGCAATCATCTATGCTATGGGAAGATAAGTAACTTTCCCAATGTTTCTAAGGATTACAGGGTGGAAGGATGGGGGGGCCTAGCTGGGCACATCAGTTTGATAGTTTTCTGGTTTATCCAGTTACCTCTTGAAATTCTTGCCTCTCCTGAATTACTGTATTAGTTTACAGTTTTGTCCAATCATACTCTCCCTTTTTTTTTTAATTTGTGCAACATAGTCTTACACTTTGGAGGAAATTGTTACATATTCATGCATATGTTGATATTTTCATAGTAGATTAAGGCTGATCCTTGTCCAGGATCTCCACCATTTCATTCATTCCCAGATATCATTTCTCCTCTGCAATACCCCCATGCTATAATTGGAAATGAGCATATATTCATA
>PVKS010003403.1:0-104208 GCA_004027875.1 Aplodontia rufa | reverse complement strand
AGTCCTGTGGTCCCCAAGCCAGTAGTCTAACCACCTCTGCAAATGGGAGTCATGCTGACGAGCACTGATGGACACAGCCAGGTTCCTCAGCACCAGCAGGGAGCCGCGTACCACAGTGGTCCCTGTTACTCAGCAGCAGAGGGGCACTGCATACCTAGTGCAGCCCTGGAGCCTCCACTAACTGCTTCACTGATCACTCAAAAGCTGTCCGAGGCATGTTAGGTCACAAACATCTCCATGAATCTTTTCTAGCCAATTCTAAAATCTACTTTGTCATAATTTTTAATATATGCACTATAATTAAGGCAAATTAGTTTATTTAGGTCTTGCATGTATATATACATATATATATACATATATATATATGATGCGAATGAGTGGATTTGATTTAGATTTGTATGTTGTATCTCCATATCCATCATCTACCTCCCTCCCTCCCTGTCATTTCCCTACCTACCCATCTACCTATCATCTACCTACCTAGTCATCTATCTACCTCCTTACCCATCTACCTACCTACCTATCATCTACTACCTATCATCTACGGCTATCTATCTCCTTCCCTCCCTATCATCTTCCTACCTACCCATCTACCTATCTCCTTCCTTACCAATCATCTCTCTCCCTACCTATCATCTCCCTATCTGGGTCCCAGTTCTCCTAAACATGCTCAGTGCCCCATCCCCTAAACTCTCCAGTGTCTGCATTTACTAATAAACACCCACAGCTAACTTGTAAGGCATTTCCCTCTTCAGCCTGGTAGGGAATTGAAGGCAGCCACCAATGTCCTACCTTGGGGCCAGGCACAGAGCCAGCGCCCTCAGCACACAGCCCTGACTGGAGCTGGCGCCCAATTCTAGAATCCCAACAGCATACAGCACACGAGGCACTAGCAATCACGGTGAGGGCCTGCTGCCTTCACACTGGACCACAGAGCAGCTCCCTGAAGTGTCCCTTGGACACCCTTGTACTGAGAGCTCTGGGAGCCCTGCGGCTCCTCACTGCTCTTTGAAGGGTGACTGTGGGCAGATTTCAGCACCATTGCTAACTGCAGGTTCTCAGCTCCACTTTCGGGGCCAGGAAGACACACAGGTGGGCTGCAAGTCACTCTTGGGGGCTGAAGGTCAGGAGGTAAGGTCACGTGGGTGAGCCACAGGTCACTCTTGGGGCTGGAAGTTATGCAGGTGGGCTGCAGGTCACATGGCTGGGCCTTAGGTCACCCTTGGGTGGAGGTCAGGAGGAGAGGACACACAGGTAGGCTGCAGGTCACCCTTGAGGACCGGGGGTCATCCGAGTGGGCGTCTGTTGCCTCTCCTGGTGAACTTGGAGGCATCTGTGCAGCATGTTATTTCCTTTGCTCTACCCTGCTCTCAGTGGCCCTGATGTGCCCACTGACACTGCCCCTTCAGGTGGGGCTTCTCAGTAGAACTGGATGGAACGGGTGAGTTGGCATTTCTGCAGAGAGGCCAGCCTGCCAGTGGACATGGTGGACAGAGGACGCTGCATCTGCCATGATGCACAGAAGGTGCTATTTGTGGACTACATGTGCATTTTTAAGGGGTGCTAAAAATTCTTGATGGCCCAAGTACCCGTCTTGCCTTTCCTGTCCTGAGGCTTCCTATCGTGCCAGACAGGACATAGCCAGGTCCGGTCTTTTTCTTCCCCACAGTGCCGACTGTGTGCTGAAGCAGGGAGAACAGAATCCACATCCATGCAGAACTCACGCAATTTGTCCCAGGTCCCAGCAGCACCTCCACTGCTGCCATCTCTTCAGCCTGCGTCTGTGACTTAGCAGTGTCTCAACAGTGGCAGTCCCTGAAGAGCACGAGTGTCTCTGCGTCCTGTCCCCATTGGGCTGGCCTGAGATTCCCCATGATCAGGCTTTGGATTTCAGCTCACTGCTGTGGAAGCAACCCTGTGCCTCTCAAGGCTGCCTGCCCCGCCCTGGTGGCCACGTGTGCCCCTTGTGCATAATGTGTGCCTGTGGTGACAGCGGCCTCCCTGCTCCTCAGAACCCGTGTGGTTCAGCCTGCACTCCTGGTTCTCATGTGAAGCGAGGTGATCAGAACGGATGAGGTCGTGATTCCAGGTAAGTCGCACAAGAGAAGCTCTCACTACTAAAGGCAGTGGAGGCAAATACGTCAACGCACCTTCTTGTCTTGCTTCAAAGGGGGTGGGAACGAGAAAGGGAGCGAGCCCGCGCAGAAGGACATGGTCTGCATGCCAGGTCACCGTGAGACCCTCGCAGGTAAACAGCTGATTGGAGCCTCTGCCCTGCAGAGCTTCTCCCCACCTTTTCTTGCACTTAAAAATGTGCATATTTCCCTGTCCCCTCCCACCTGCCCTGTGCCAGGGACTTGCTTCCTGCAGATGCACTGGTCAGTCTTCACCCAGCAGTGGGTGAGCAGTGCTCCCCAGACACCGACCTTCCGACCTCACTGAGCCTGGACCTTGCTTTCCTTTCAGCATTTCTTCAGAGTTCCCTCGCTCTGCCTGGCCAGTGGGCACCTGCCTCTCCTGGGCTCCTCTCCCTCCTGCTGGTCTGGGCTTCTAGCTTCTATGCCCCTGTCTAGAGCAGTTTCCTCTTAAGTAGTGCACTCTCCAATGGGTGATATGAGGTATTTTTTTCCTACCCTTATTGTAAAGACATTTTTAGTGGATTTATATGACTCTGGCACAACTTTAAAGACGGTGTCACACTGCCTTTGGCCTCTGTTGCTGGATGAGCTCCTCTACCAAAATCAGTTGTCACAGAATCATTGCTCCCCGGAATGTGACACCTCCCTCCTCTGCTCTTCATGATGTTCTCAGGTGAGGCCTCCGTGACTGTCCTGCTTGGGGTCCTCTGAGTGCCTTCCGCAAGTTGTGTGGGGTGGTGTGGACGCTGTGTCTTCCTCTCCCCTCTGGACTCCTGGGGCTGTCTGGTGGCCACTCTGCTCCTCTCTGTGACTCGGTTGGATGATGTCTTCAGGTTTGCGGGTTCCTTCTGCAGTCTCCAATCTTCTGGTAAATCCATCTGGTAGCTGTTCCTTTTACATGTTTCCTTTCTCAGATGTCTCTGATGCTCTTTTGTGTGGTCTCCATTTTTCTGTGGAGTTCCCCACATGCTTATGTATTATAATTGTTTTGTTCTTGAGCACATTCAATGGCTGTTTCGAAGTCCTTGCTGGCTTACCTTAGGGTCAGTAGTTACTGGGTACCTTGTCTTCCGTTTTACTGGTTGCATCTTCCTGCTTCTTCACATCTCTAGTGAATTTTGACTGCATGCTGGCTGTTTTCAATGGGATGACACAGGGGTCTCGGCACAGCATATTAGTTGACTTTTAAGTTAGAAACAACTATGAGCTACTGATACTATTTCATTAGCAGCTATTTTTAGGGAAGTTTAGATACCATGCAGTGTGCATGAACACTGTGTTGACACATGTGTTCTGCAGTTCAAAAGCCAACCAGTCATGAATCTATTGCTATAGTAAATGCACTCTTTCTAACTTAACTTCTTACCACAGTCTTCTTGTGTAAGGATGATCTTAACTCTCATCACTGTGTTCTAATATCGCTACTATGAGAATGTATGAATTGGTAGGAAATGGCATTTTGCCTCAGTAAAATTTTAGAAAGACTGATATGGGCTGGGCTAAAGGACTTTATTTTCCCTGGCAACAATATATGACATCAAGAGTAATACAGTACTTGAAATTTTAGCAAGAGCAACTAGGCAAGACAAGGGATACATATAGGAAAGGAAGAAGTCAAATTATCACTGTTTTCAGATGATATGATGCTATAGTTAGAAGTATCAAAAAGGTCCACCAGGATACTTTTAGAGCTAATAAGCAGATTCAGCAAAGCAGGATAAAAATTCAACTTATGAAAATCAGTAACTTTGCTACACATCAATAATGGATTTGCTGAGAAAGATATCAGGAAAACAAATCTATTTATAATAGCTTAAAACAATACTGGGAAATAAATCTAACCAAGGAGGTGAAAGACCCCTACAATGAAAATTATAGAACACTGAAGAAAGAAATAGAAGACAGCACTAGAAAATTGAAAGACCTCCCATGTTCATGGATAGGCGGAACTAATATTGTTAAAATGTCTGTATTACCAAAAGCAATATATAGGTTTCCTGAAATCCTGTCAAAATAACAATGATATTTTCAACAGGACTAGGAAAAAAAGTCCTAAAATTCATTTGGAAAAATAAGAGACCCAGAATAGCTAAAGCAATTGTAACCAATGCTAGAGGTATCACAATACCTGACTTCATATTATACTACAGAGCTATAGTAACAAGAACTATGGTACTATCATAAAAACAGGTATATAGACCAAAGAATAAATGACACAGTGGCAAAACACACAGATGCAATCATCTGCTGCTTGAAAGACACCAAAAACATACATTGGAGAAAAGAAAACCTTTTTAACGAATGGTCCTAAGAAAATTGGATATCCATATAAAGAAGAATGAAGCTAGATCTCTATCTCTCAGCCTGAGAGTTGACTTCAGAGAGATGCAAGGTCTAGGAATCACACCAGAAACTATGCAAATCCTAAAATAAAATGTAGGGTCAACACTCCCGTTTATAGACGCTAGGAAAGATTTCTTCAATAGAACTCCTAAAGCTCAGGGAATATACCAAGAACGAATAAACAGGGTGGCAAAAATTGAAGAGCTTTTGCCCAGTAAAGGAAAAAAGAAGAAAAACCGTATAAAATGGGAGAAAATCTTTGCTACCTGTTCTCCCCACAAAGGATTGATATGCAGGATATCTGAGGTATTTGCCCTGAAGAATTAAAGTCATCATAGTACAGAGACACACACATACCCATGTTTTTAGCAGCACAATTCACAACAGCCAAACTACGGAATCAGCCTGGGTGTCCATCAACGGATGAATGGATACAAAAGATGCCGTACAGATTCCTAAGGCAGCCTTATTCAGCCATAAAGAAGAATGCAATCATGTCACTGCAGGAAAACGGATGGAGCTTGAGAACACAGGGTAAGTGAAATAAGCCAGACCCAGAAAGTCAAGGCATGTGTATTTTCTCTCAGTGGTAGCCAGAGAAGAAAAGGGAAAGGAAAGGCTAGGGAGACCTCAATCAAATGGAAGGGAGATCGGTAGAGTAGAGGAAAGGGTCCGGCGGGAGGGAGGAGAGTAGGGAGGAGAGGCACAGGAACGAAGTTGGCCAAACAACACTGACATGTCCCGTGCAGGCCCCATTGGCACACCGAGTCTTAATGCAACAACCTTAAAATCTAGAGAACAAAGAGCGGACACAAAGTGACAGTCCGTCCACAGGTGTCTCCCCGACGGGGCACCCAGAGCTGCTCCTCCCCTGAGCTGGCCCTCTGTGCAGCCCCTGGCAGCTTTCCAGTCGCCGGCCTCTCCTCCACCTGACCAGCAGCCCCCACGGCTCCTCAGCCGCAGTTCTCATCCTTCTTCCACTCTGAGTCCAGGTGAGGTTCAAACTGGAGCATGAAACCCCAGCAGACACTCTTCACAGGCTTCTGGGTCCCTTCTGAGAGTGTTTGCGCTCCCTAGGGGGAAGCAGCACCCTCACCATCACCTGCCCTTGGGTCACCCCTGTCCAGTCACCTGAGTCTTCTTCAGCAGGCCTTGCCTGTCCCACTTCCTATCCTTGGCGCAATCCTGTCTCTGGCTGGATACCCTCCCACCCACCTCTCACCTCCATGCGGACCCCCTGGAGCAAGCAGCTCCACTGTCCTTCAGAGCTCAGGGGGCCACCTTCTCCAGGAAGCCCTCCAGACCCTAGTGCCTCGGGCAGAGGTTCAGACCTGATGGTATCCTGAAGCTCCTCCGGAAGACCTCGATGATCTGGGAGCGCCTGCTTTGGGTCCCTAACAGGAGTGGCAACATGAATTTGGGATGAATTCCCTGGGTGGGTCAAGTCCACAGTCAGAGCTGTAGCCTTGGAGAAAGAGGTTGGGCTTACTTAGGTCATGGAGAGGAGGAGGGCTTCCTCTTGCCCACTGGCCAAGCAACAAGGGAGAGGGACTGAAACATGCTGATCTCAACTTCCTGGGTGGACACTGCTGCCCACATTGTCATCAGTACAGAGCCCCACACAGGATCCCAAAGGGTGTGCAACAGAACCACCTTCACAGTGGCCCTGGCCTCACTCCTCTCCTGCTGTAGAGAGCACCAGCCAGGGCGCTTTAGAAATGCTTGAAGAGCCACATGAGCCAGGATGCACTGGAGCAGAGTGTGCTCCTGCTGGCACCAGTTCCTGGAACATGCACAGCCCTGAGCTTTGGTAAGTGCCAGGCCTGGAGAGGACCAACCCCGCTGGCTTACAGTGCTGGAGCGAGATGATGGACTGAGCTTTATGAAGGAGCACGAGTCTGCCTGGAGCCCTGCATGTCTCGCCCACTCCTTCCTATCCTGCTGGGTTGGGAGGCTGGGAGGCTGGGAGGCCGGGAGGCCCATCCTCTGGCTTGGCGGGGCATGTGGAAGCTCAGTCACTAGGCACACTCTCCCCACTTCCTCCCGGTTCATTTTCCTTGGGCATTGTCGAGCTAGACTTCAGAAGCACTGTGAGCTGAGAAGCTGCTGCAGCAGGGTGGGGCTGTCTGAGCTCGTCTCTATGCCCCCTGAGCCCCAGGCCTCCACAGCGAAGGGCCAGGCTTGGTGTGCAGCAGTCTCTGGGCAGGCCAGCCACCTTAAGGGGGTGCCACACTCGACTGCCAAACGCACAAAGGCACAGGGCTACTTTTATGAAAGGCTTTTGTCGCATGAGTGCTGCACCCAGAGGATTGGCGTCATCGGTACTGGGCCTCTGGGCCACTGGGTCCCAGGTCCTCATGCAGCTGCTCAGCCAGGTGGACACAAGAGAGACCAGAGGGGCAGATTGAGGACAAGTCGTCACTGCTGGGGGCCTCCGGAGTCTGCCATGGGCCAGCATGGCATGCAGGGTCGCCACCTTCCCTTGAAGACAGTGAGCTCCAGTCCACACAACCAGATGCAGGCAGGGTCTGAGCCCAAGTGTATCCCACTAACAACCTCCGCTGGCCTATCAGACCACTCCACCCATGAATGAAATAAACGCTGTGCTGTTGGTGGGCCACGGGGGCTCTCTCCCCTAAGATCACTTTAATATCCAAGGCACGGTGTCTTCCCACGCACTGAACATGACCTTTTCTAAGGAGAAGGACCAACTCTGGAGCCCAGCCTCATGCACAATGACCCAGCTCCTCTCTGTGAGATCGAGGGCTACAACTCTGTAGTGTGGCCCACAGGAGACAGTGTCCTGTGTCACCTTGGCCCAAAAGGCAGACGAGCCAGGTCCCTGGGGCCAGCAGTGAAGCGCTTCCGGTCTCCCCAGCCCGCTGTGCTGTGAGCCTGCTAGAGCTGCCCTGCTGCCGCGCCGCTTTCCTTCATGTTGGGGAGCTGAAGGAGGTTCATGGAAGCTTCCGGGCCCCTCACAGCAATGCTGCTCAGTACACAGCAGGCATCTGCACAACCTACGGTCACAGAAGGAGCCAGGAGGGTGCTCCTGGGGACCCAGCCACTGGCCAGAGACCCCTGAAGACCAGCATGCTCCCACAACGGGGAGGAGCCTCCGTGGGCTGCACTGAACCAGAGAGGCCCGAGTTCTCAGAAGCCAGCTCCCTCGGCCACTTTGCAGAGCCAGAAGCAGAATGTGGCCTCTGGACTCTTGGTCCAGTGCTCTCTGTGGGGTCCCCTGTGCTTTGTTTTTGTATCAGGACTTAAAATGTGTGCCTTTGGAAGGGTACCTGGGAATGGCCATGGGCAGCGCATCCGCTGGGAAGGAGCAAGCCACTGCACACTTGGGTCCCTACCATGTGAGCCCTGCACGCCCTGGGTCCAGCACGCAGCAGACGCTTGCACAGATTCGGCGTGCGAACAAGTGAATGGGGGTGAAGGATGGATGGGCTGCACCCTTTGAATGGAAGGGGCTTCAACACTCTTCACCCCAGGTCGGCTCCTACCAGGCTTTACCCAGGGCCCATCAGCCCCTGTCCCCTCAGCCAGCAGCTGGTGGGCATTGGAGCTGCTTCTGATCACTACCTTCAAGCCTCACCATGGTAGCCTGTCACAGCCCGCAGTGCCCACAGCAGAGACCAGGCCCCAAGTTGCCCCCTGCTCAAAAGACACCTGCTTCTCAGCAGGACAGACAGGTGCACAGTGAGGACAAGGACACTGAAGCTTGCCAGCTGTCCTCCACCTTGCCATGGTACCACACCAGACTGAGCCTAAGAGCCCAGGCACCATCCTCCCCGGGAGCATCACGCCTGGGGACCCTGGAAGCTGGGAAGCCTAATGAACGAGCCCAGAGATGGACTGCAGAGCTGGATTGTCCATTCCCTGCACCAGGCGAGTCTCCCTCAGGCTCTAGGAAAAGGCGTGGTGGCCTCAGGTGGGCAGAAGGTGTCCCTGGGAGAGTCCGGCCAAAGCCAGGATTGTGCTGTTGGTTCAGGTCACACTAGGGCTGGGGTTAGCCCCAGGCAGAACCCTGCACCCGCCTTCCCTGGCGAGCCTGCAGCATGCCCGTGGGCGGCTGGGCCCTTGCTGGTTCACAGGCTCACTCTGCCTTTCTTCCCACTCTGCACCTTCCTGGGGGCCTTCCCCACCAGGGCTGTGACCTCCCCAGCGTGGGAGCAGCAAACAGCAGGGGCCAGCGTGCTTTGTCCTCCCACTCTCCAGACCTGGCCATGGTCATCCAAGGCCCTTTTCCCTGCACAAGAGGACTTGGGGTCCTGCTCATAGGGCCTGTTAGCAAGGCCTTCCCCAGGGGCCACAAAACACAGCAGTCCCCAGAGTGGCACTGCGTGGGGAGCTGGAGGGCTCTGAGCTCTCAGAACCTTTTGAGGCCACATGGACTTGCTGGCCACATACCTCTCAACCTCATGCTCCCCCTCTGCCCTGCACAGGCTCCCAGGAGTCATAGAAAGTGCCCCCCCCCAGGGTCTCCCGAGGGGACTCATGCCCAACATGTGAGGAGCTGCAGCAGGACACAGCCCATGCCACCCAGTCATCCCAGATCAGCTACAGGGTGACCTGTCTAGCCATGTTCTGTCACCTTGGGCCTGTGCCTCTGTGTACCCCAAGCGCTGCAGAGGAGATGGTGCTGTGCTACTCCACTGGCATTTCTGCACCTGGAGCTCATGGAGACAGCAGTGCTTTAGCCTTGGAGAGAGGAGAGTGGGTGAGCACCGGCCCAGCAGCTGCACAGGGAGGGAACGGGACCAGTCACACCTGGGAGGGATGCTGCTGGGAGCAGATAGAAGCCACCTTGGGCTCTTGGGGACACACATGCAGGAGGTGGCACCCCATGGCTTGGGCATCAGGCTGATATCCTGCAGATCTCAGGAGAAGCGGCACATGCAAGAGCCAGGCTTCATGGTTACCTGTGTTCTTGGTGGAGGTGACAGAAGGTTCCAGACTCAGGTCCCTCGTCTGTGTGAGACAGTTCTGGAGACCTCTTCAGCTAGTCCAGGAAAGAGCACCTTCACCCTTTGGAGCATCTGGGACCATGGTCCTTTGATGCACATGGTTACACCAGAGCCACCTGCCAGCAGCTAGGGGACATGGTGTCCCAGAGAGAAGGCATGCAAGGCTCTCTGGGCGTCCATGCACCCCTGCATGGCCAAGGCCCTGCTGATGGTGGTATTGCTCTGTGGCCCCTCAGCCTGTGGTGGGCACTGTGCATCCTTGAGGTTGTAAGATACCTGAGGAGGGCGTCGCAGCCTGCGCTGGAGTCCTGGGCAGCATTGGCAATGGACGAGCTGGAAGAGGGCTCGTTTTCCCAGGGCCCTTGCCAGTCCCACACCGATGGATCTGACCTGCCTCCTACTGGGTCAGGCCTGGCACTGAGATCCCGCAGAGCCATGGTCAGCAGAGCCCGCTACTTGGAGGGGCTCACAAGGAGCCTCCAGGCACTGCCTGCCAGCAGCCCTAGCCGCCAATGAAAAGGGTGCAGAGAGTGCCGGGACCAGGGCTCCCAGGCCTCGCTCTGCACCAGGAAAGGGTCCTGCTGGGTACCTGACCAGCCCGGCCAGTGTGGAAGGAGAGCAAGCTCCCGCTCTGCACAGGCAGGGCGTTCAAGAGCAACACAGAGCTGCAGTGTGGCTGGGCTGGTGCCGTCCGGGATTCCTATAGGAGCACAGACAGCCCAAACGCGGGGCTCCACGTCGCGCTCCACCCCTTCCCTCTGCATGCCTGTCAGACTCAGTAAGCCTCATTGGACCCCTCACGGTTCTTGCCTTTTGCAGCCCCGTGCTGATGGGACCCAGGCCCATCACTTCCAGGAAGGCCTGTAGTTGTGTCAGCCCCTCCCTGCCTGACCCTCTGCCAGGCGGGCACTGATCACCTGCTGAACCTGCTTCCAGATATTGTTCCTCCTCTCTATCACCGTTTCCCATCCTGACCTCTTGCTGTCACCTGGGGCCTGAACCCCTGAGGCCTAATGTAGCCCCCCAGACTCCACTCCTGGCTCATGCAGGCTGCAGGTGAGCTGCAGGTATGAGGCAGCTGTGGGACAGGCGTGGAGCGGGGGGAGGGTGGCAGCCTTGGACCACAGACCCCTTGGGTCTAAGACCCCAGCTTTGGTGTCGAAGGTCCACGTCCACCACTTTTTACTGATTCAAGATCAAAACGGAGGCATTCTTAAGATACAAGTCCACTGACACATGTCCCCTGGCATCGCAGTGACCAAGCTGGCTCGGGTCACTAGCCCTTGGATGCTCCACTGGACTCAGGAGAGAGTGGAAAATCAGGTTCACAGACTATTTCCCTGTAGTCTTGAAATCCTGTGCCCTTGGGTCTCGAGGCCAGACTTGCAGGAAGAATGGATTAGTCAAAGTCTCTGCCCTTCAATTCCACGACAACCACGCAGTCACTTTCCCACCCTGTGTCCAGTATCCACAGTGGCTGCAGGCAGAGGCTTGCTGCCTCCCCATGTGTTCCCGGTGCCCCCTGCTGCCGTGGGGCCCACGGGATCCTCTGTCTTGTCTTTCTTCCCTTAGTCGCCTCTGGGGGCTTCTGCCTCCCTCAAGCCATCTCTGGCTGCATTCCCGGGGCAGCCCAGCAGAGGCTGAGCCTCCAGAAAAACTAGTGACTCCATCCAGGGCAGAGAAGTGCAGGGTGGTGGGAACTGGGGCAGTAGTGAAGAATAAGAGCTCTGGGTGCCCCTCAGAGGGTCCACACACTTGACTGATGCCCAACAAATGGTGATCAGTGACTGGGGACCTGAGGTCCTCACCTGGCTCCACCCAGAGCTGGGAGAGGCAGGCATCAGACTGGCTCTACAAGGACCTGGGCCCAGGCTGGACACGGGCACAGCACCAAGCCTGCCGGGGCTTATGTTCACATGTCCTGCTCTGAGTCCCAACACTGTGAATCTGGATGGAAGGAGGTGGCCCAACCTGGGTCCTCCAGCCCCAGCTCTTGCCCTCGAGCGCCTCTCCACCCCAGCTTGAGAGTAGCTGAGGGCACGAGGATGTTAGAGGTGCCCCAGCTCCTGCTATTTATTATCTTTCCTTTCCTGCCCAAACTCTGAGTTACAGCTCTCAGCACTGCAAGGATCTTTCTGCTCTCAGAGGCTCCTGCCTGGAGGAAGGATCATTAGGACTTCTATCTGGCTGTAGCTGCACAGCCTGCTGCCGTGAGCCACCAGGAAAGCAGACTGGTGGTCTGGGTGAGCAGCTGGCGGGGGCTTCCGGCCAGGACCTGAGGCCAAGTGCCTGCCCTTGAGCAGCAGAGCAGCGTTCCTGGGCAGGGGGAGGCAAAGACTGATGGAGACCCCTGGAGGAATGGGTTCTCGGAGCAGTGGACCTATCCCCACAGGGTCCCCAGCTCAGTGTGCATCACCCACCTCCACACCCAGGCTCACAGCTTGAAAAACCACCCGAGGAGTCTGAGTGCAGCCTCACTCTGCCTCCACGTGTCATAGAAGCCCCTGCGGCCAGGTCACTGGGGCCAGGAGGCTGGGAGGGCAGGAGCTCAGCAGGATAGAAAGAACCAGACGCAGCTCCTGCCAGGCCTGCGGCAGGGTGGTCCTTGCTTTGAGCAAAGAGGTAGAAACCAGAAGAGGAGAGAAAGTCATTCCCAGCACAGCCCAGCAAAGGTTGAGCCTCCAGAACTCACCTTAGCAGCTGCGGGGCTAGTTCACGTGATGCTACCAGCACAATCAGCACCCAAAGCCCCCAACTGCCTCACTCTCTCTCTGTTTGAAAGGACACTAAAAGAAAGGTCCAGCTGCTTCTCCAAGAAGCTCCTCAGTGTTGGACACCCACAGGGAGACACACAGAGTGCACGCACACTCGAGCTACCTTTCACCACACCACTGCCCACCTGACTCTGTCCCAAAAGATCCTGTATGCCATCATTCTGACATATCTGTGCAAATGAGGAGTCTTAATTATTAACCTGCAGCCCAGATGTCAAGGCCTGCCAGCAGCTGAGGTCCCTAACCTGTGAGGTACATGCAGACACCTCCAGCCTAGCTGCCCCAGGCTACCCATGTCCATCCTGCTGATGTCCACCTGGCATGCCTCAGCCTGGGTGCCACCATGGCAGGATTAGGAACCTTAAGGAATGGCGGCAGAGGCTACATGAGTTTGGGTTTCACCAAAATCAGACCCTGCAGTAAGGGTGTGATTTCCTTGCACTGCACCTGGAGATGGCCCAGGATCATGGTCGGGAGTGGGCAGGTGAAACTGGAGGAAGAGGCCACTGTCAGGGCATGAGCACAGTATCAGTGGGCAGCTGGCCAGTCCTGCTGAGTATTCTGAGTGGCCACATGCAACATACTTCTTTGTCTGCTGGCAAAGAAGCAGGGGCATCTACCGAGTAGCTGTCCTCCTGCATTCTGCATTCTCATTGAGGAAATCAAACCCTGCATTCCCAGCCTGCCCTGGGCATAGGCCTCTTATGCCCACCTGGCTCAGGACTGGAACTGCCCAGCAGAGCTGTCAGGATGCTCAGAGTGGGGAGTGGGATGCCACTGGATGGGTCTGTTACAGAGGTTCTTCCTCCAAAATGGGCCCATGGGCACCATCAGATCAAGTGAGACCCTGGGAACAGAGGAGCAGGTGGCCCCAGAGACCTGTCCCCCCCACTGAAGTAGCATCAGGTTGGCATAAACTGCAGGAAGCTGAACTCCGCATCTAGTCTGCAACAACCCAGTGTGTGGCATGAAAGAGACCGCGGAAGTCTGAGGAGACAGCGCCAGCGCTTTTGCTGCCCATCTGTCATTCGCTGTTCCCTGGCTCCAGCAGCTACCATCCTGGGGAGACTGGATGGCACCAGGCAACAGGGACCTGTTCTAAACCTCTGTGCTGTGCTCTCTTGTCTGGTTCCTTAAGGGACTAGCACAGTCATCTTGATCAGCACCCTTGGGCTGGACCAGCCTTCCAGGAGGCATCTGATGACATCACTCAAGTCATACTGACCAGTAATGCCCCAATTTGGTGAAAGGCTGGTGTGCTTATATCCAAGAAGCTCAACTTCTCCAGGCAGGATAGATTCAGAGGCCTACATCAAGATGTATTATCAAACCACCAAGGGCCAAGGACACAGAGAATCCTGAAAGCACAAGAAGCAAATGACTTGTCACACACACAAGGGACCTCAACAAGATCAACGGCCGATGCTCATCAGAAGCCTGGAGACCTGGACATCAGGGGATGATGTATTCATCATGCTAGGAGAAAAGTAGCAGAGAACCAAAAACTCTACCTGGAAAAACTAACCCTCAACAAGGAAGCCCAAAGCAAGACCTTCCAGATAAACAGAAGCTGAAGGAGTTTATCGCTGACAGACCTAAGAATCACAAGAAAAGACACTAAATGGTAACTTCGCCTCACAAAAAATAGGAACTTAGGTAAAGGTAACTACATAGCAAATATAAAAGCCAGCATTGTTGCGTTTTTGCATTTTGGGGTTATATCTCCTCTTTTTTATTTCCCAAATGCTTTAAGAGAAGGGCACAAAATAATTAGAAGTCTGTGTGAATAGGCACACAGTGTATAAAGAGGTAATTTATGATAAGAATACCACACAGCTGAAGTACAGAGCTGTATAGGACTGGCTTTGTGTGCCTTTGAAGGTAAATCAATATTAAGGCAAACCAGATTGTTATAAATGAGGGATGTTGATTATAATCCCCATGGTAACCACTAAGGAAATAACTAGAAAAGTACAGAAAAGAAAATGAAGGAATCAAAATAATTATTAAAACCAAAAGAAGATAGTATTGGTGCAACTGAGGAACAAAAGTTTTAAAACATACAGAAAATTAACAGGAAAGTGGTTGAAGGAAGCCCTTTTTTATCAGAAATTACTTTAAATGTAAAGGAACTAAACCCATCAATTGAAAGACAGAGACTGGCAGAAAGATTTTTAAAAACACATGATTCAGCTACATACTATGAAGGACTCACTTTAGATCCAAAGACACAGATGGACTGAAAGAGAAAGGAGTGTTTGGGATGGCAGAAGTGCCTCAGAGTCACACAGAAGGGGTGGCTGCACAACAGCATGACTTCTGGAGCCACTTCATGCAATGTGAATTTCAGGTTCTTCACATCCCACTGATCTAGTTGCATGGTGCTGACCTGCACTCTGTTGCTGGCCTTCTGCTCAGGGAGCCTCTGAGAACATGGATGGGGCCTTGTTTCTCTCTGTACAGTGTCTCCCAGCACTGAGCTTGGAACAGGAGGTGCTTGCTGAAGGCACCAACTAGCCTGCAGCCTGCATGTCTGGGTGACTCAGACACTGGTGGCTGAATCAGTATCTCAAGATGAACACCGAAGGCCTCTGTGGAGACAGCCTAGCCCACAGGCCAGGTGGCCCAAGTGCCAGGATATGTGGAGCCCTGGCCTGTGCCCCAGGCTGGCCTCTGAGCCCAGGTGCTCCAGCTCAGATCACCAACAGACTTGCCTGCCTCTCTTCTTTCCTCTCTCTACCCGTGTGCTCGCACGGCCAACCTCAGAGGAGGTGTGTCTCAGAAGCACAGTTCTGCTGTCATGCCAAGGAGCTCATGACCTCCTGCAGCTTCTGTTCATGGTGCTTACAGCACCAGCTCCTTCCCAGGAAGTTGCATGGAAGACTAAGTTACCCAGAGACAGCTTACTCAAGCACCAGTCCTCCAGACTTTCACTGTGACAGCCCTACCTCCTCCTCAGTCATGTTCCAGGGCCAGGCAGGAGCAGGTCTGCTGAGTCCAAGACAACTAGCCCTTAACCTGTGCCAAGGAGCACCAGCCTGGTCAACCTGAGGCCAGCCCTGCTGCAGTGCAAGGCAGCTGTGCCACAGGGGACCCAGGGGCTGCTGTCCTCTTGCCTGATGTTGCTGCCAGATGCACCCAGCTTCCTCAGTGGGGTGTTGAATCCATTTTCTGTTCCCTCACATTGGACATTTGATTTTGAGGTGCTCCAGGGGTGGGTCCCATGCCCACTGCAGCCTGCAGTTGGCATAAGCCACCAGAGGTCCACGAACCCTGCCTGGGTCTCCTCTCTACCAGGCAATGCCAGAAGAGGCAAGTGGGCTGCATCTCCAGGTCAGGAAACCTGCCTGTGGCTCTGCAAGGAGCCAGGGCTCCAGAGATCCCCTAGAACTGCGTGACGGCATACCAGCATGTTCAAGAAGCAGTGTGTCAGCCTTGGAGCCAGGCCCTGGGGCCAAGTGGGGTGCTGTGAGGCACACCTGCAGTGGCGGGGGCAGATGGTGGCCCTGTGGTCCTCAGCTGGAATAGCAGGCAAGCAGCAGACTGGGAGAAAAAGGAGGCAAGGGAGATGCCCACAGAGAGGAAGAAGAGAGGCAGAGTGAGGAAGTCCAAAGGCATCCCCACCAGACCCTCCTGCTTTATCTCAAGAATACAACAGAACACCTAGGTCGAGGGGACAGACCGTGTGGAGACAACACTTAGTCCCCAAGGCCTGGCCCTGCACCATGGTGTGGAGGGGCCTCCAGGCCAAGATACAGAGCCAGGACACCCGTAACCAGTGTCCCCAAGCTCATGCACCGGTTGGGGGTAGTGTTTGGTTCCTTGACTTTGGACACTGCCTTCTACTGTGACCCATTTATGATGGCATCAACTCCATCTACAGTCCCTCCTTGGGTCAGGACCACCTCTTACAGAAATTCCACCCCCTGGGAGGAAAGCTTTTTAGCAAATGTCCTAGAGCCAGATGAGACCCTGTGGTGGCAGACCAGGTGGCCTCCAGATGCAGGTACTCAGGGCAAAGGCCACCACACCTGGAAGATGCTCCTGATGATCAACAAGGGAGGCAGGACACACCCATCCCACGTCCCTTGGGTCATGGGTCTCCCCTTCAGTGACTTGTCTTCCTGCACTCAGAACCCACAGTCCTTTGCTGCCTCCTCTGTCAGGCCCTTCTGGGAACTGAAGGTCACATCTGGGAGTAGGTGTGTGGTCAGCTGAGAAGTCAGCTCAAGTCTGTACTCAGCCTTTGCTCTTCTGCCAGAGTGAAAGGTTTTGCTCTCTGCTAGAACAATCCCTGGAACTCTAAGGAGGAGGAAGGGTCATTTTCACTGGCTCTCCCTATAGTCACAGCATCCTTCCTGCCATGATGGCCCAGTCGCAGGAGGGAGAGGATGGGCATTTGCTCCTCACTGGCCCATGTGGGGAGCTGACCATGAACGCATCATGGCACAGTGCTGTATGAAGTGACCAAGGCACTGACCTGGGCACCATCTGGGCTATTCCTCCACTTCTATCTCTTGACTAGACCAGGAATCCACTGCCCGTCCTTGGGCCTCTGTCCCTGGCCATGACCAGAACTAAGCTGGCTGCCTCGCAGTGTGGCTCTCTGTGTGGACACCACCATGCTGGCAGGGTCTGACTGTGTGCATACTCAACCCCCAGAAGGCAGATCTTAGAGAGGGGGCTGGGGCTCCCCCTGTGTGGATGCCCACTGTGCCAGCAGGATCTGACTGTGTGCACACTCACCCCACCAGACGGCAGACCTGAGGGAGGGTGCCGGGGCTCCCCATGTGGATGGCAAGGGAGTATGGAACACTGACAGAAAAGCCTGGAATGAGGGTGCAGGGCTCTACTTTTAGGACCAGCACACCTCCTCCTAAACCGCCAGGCTTGCCTGTGGTTATGTGCTTGGTATTAAGGGGGTTTTGGTTGGTGGCCTCCCTTCTCTGTTCCGGTGACTGACCCTTCTGGTGACACTAAGGGAATTACCTACTGGGTGCCCTTCTCACTGGTGGAGCTGGCGGTGGCACACGAAGACAGGCTGGTCTGGGGCCAGCACAGCTCTTTCTTCCACAGTGGATTCTGGAAACAATGAAGAAGACAGAGTTCTCTACAAAGGGTGATGCACCCTGACCGGGGAACCAGGCACAGGAGCTGTGAAGAATGCTTATGTGCCAGTCAGCAAATGGCTCCTCCACCCTACGACAGGATGAAACAGGAGTAGGATGCCCTCTGTCCCTCTCTGGGCGGGGCCACCACTGGGGGAGCTTTTCAGTCTGATTCTGTTCCCTACTGCTTCCAGTCTGCAGCTCCTGCCTGCTGAAGTCCTGTGAGGAAGTCCTCCAGTGTCCTAGCACTGTGCCCCCTGAGGCCCATCTGGCAGTCCTGATCTCGCTCTGCCAGTGTGCAGGAGACAGATACTAATTACTTTCACAGAGCTCAGTTGTTGGAAGCTCTTACTGTAAAACCTCTTTAGTCAAACCCTCAGGATTCTAGCAAAGAAGCTGTTCTAAAGGAAAAACGCCATGGCATGTAATGTGTCACTGGGGACCTTAAGAGAGCAAAAAAGTCTGACAGGCTGTGTCCTGTGATGGGCAGTGCCTCACATCAGCCTTTCCATCTCAGAGTCACACTTCACTCCTGGAGGGTGGTCACTGGCATCCTCAGGAAGGAGTCCCCTAGGGAGATGAGCTGGGTTCTCCTAGGGAGAAAGGCTGAGTGCTCCCAGGGAGATGAGTTCGGTGCTTCTAGGAAGAAGGGCTGAGTGCTCCTAAGGAGATGAGTTGAGTGCTCACAGCAAGATGAGTCAAGTGCTCCTAGGAAGAAGGGCTAAGTACTCCAAGGGAGATGAGCTGAGTGTTTCTAGGGAAATGAGCTGAGTGCTCCCTGGGAAATGAGCTGAGTACTCCTAGGGAGAAGGGCTGACTGCTCCTAGGGAGATGAGCTGAGTTCTCCTAGGAAGAAGGGCTGAGTGGTCCCAGGGAGAAGGGCTGACTGCTCCTAGGGAGAAGAGCCAAGTTCTCCCAGGGAGATGAGCTGAGTTGTCCCAGGGAGAAGAGCGAAGTGCTCCTAGGAAGAAGTGCTGAGTGCTCCTAGGGAGATGAGCTAAGTTCTACCAGAGAGAAGAGCTGAGTGCTTCCAGGGAGATGAGCTGAGTTGTCCCAGGGAGAAGAGCGGAGTGCTCCTAGGAAGAAGGGCTAAGTACTCCAAGGGAGATAAGCTGAGTGCTCCTAGGGAGATGAGCTGAGTTCCTACGGAGAAGGGCTGAGAGAATCAATTTTTATTTAATTTTTCACACGGCTTTTGTTGCTCTAACATTTAGTTGTATATGTGATGCTGGGGTTTGAACCCACGTACTCACACATGCCAGGCAAGCACCGTAACTCCCCAGCCACCACTCTGGTCCCTGGGGTGAGAGTTCTGATGAAGAAGATGATGGCTCTTTAGCATGGCCCAATTAAGGTTACTCTGGCTATCCTTCCAATACTGGGACACTGGAGGCTTAGTGACACTTCAGCTCAGGATTAGGCTCTGAATTTTACTGACTCATTTTATCCAAATAATAGACTGATCTGCCCTCTGATGCCCAGGTCTGGTATTTTAGTCAGCTTTTACATTGCTGTGACCGGACGACCTAACAAGAACAATTTTAGGAGGAAAAGTTTACTTGAGGGCTCAGGGGTTCAGAGGTCACAGTCCACAGAGGTGAGGTGGAATGTCACAGCAGGCGTGGCTCCAGGGTGCAGGGAGCTCACAGGGGGAAGCAGAGCAGAGGAACCAGCTCCAGGACAGACGCAGCACAGATACCCCGAAGGCAGGCAGCAGTGACCCCCTCCTCCAGCCACACTGCCAGGTGGGGGTGTTCAGTCACTGCTGGGTCAAGGCCTTTGTCACCCAGTCATCTCACCTCATGACACCTTCCTGAATTGTCACAGGTAAGCTTCTGGGGACACCTCCCATTCACACTACAGAGACTGCTTTTGCGGGGCTTGATGCCTTGGCGTGCGGAGGGACTCGACCGTCCTCCTGAGTGTGGCTGTGCCTGCCTTCTGGACTTCTCCCCTGCACTCCTCCTCTCCTGCCCAGGACTTCACCTGGTTTCATGTCTGTCTCTGACCCAGTCAGAAGCTCTGTCTAGCACAGGACTCTGCAGACAGTGTGGGTGCTGAGGGCAGGACAGGAGGGTGAGACCTGGTGCCCCTTCCTCCAGCAGCCTGCCTGCATCTGCCAGCACACAGGGCATGAGCGGCAGGGGGCACGGGCTGAGGACAGGGACCAGGCATGCTGTGGGAGTCTGTCTGTCAGCCTCTGTGTGCTGGACGCCTGCACATGTGCTTTGTGCAGCTTGTGTCTGCCCTGACTTCCATCGGAGCCCCCACATGTCTGCCGTCACCCGCAAGCCTAGCTGCTGCCCTGCCAAGGCCCTTCCTGGGGAGGTGACCCTTGTGTTTCACTGAGTGACGTTCCCACACTGAGCTGAGCTCCGCCCCTCCTGTGCCTGGGTCTCTGTCCTGACCTGGAGAAACAGCCCCTCCCTCCCACCGACCCAAACTCTGGGTCTGAACAGGGTGCTGGGCTCAGTGCAGGACTGGCACAGGGTGAGGTTACCGTGAGAAGAAGGCCAAGGGGAAGGGTGGAGGCAGATGAGAGAGAGAAGAGCTCCAGAAATCCAAGAGCAGCATTTTGAGGAGAAGCGGCTGCTTTAGGCTTGCCTCCTTTCTTCTCCCTGCAATACACGCGCTCCTTGAGCACACATGCATGTTGGAGCTGCTTCTCCCAGTGGTTCAAGAGCTGCTTTCAAATGTCCCTTAGTGGAGGTTCCAGCACCCAGCAAGACAGCATCGGCTTCTGAGGACTGGACCTGAAACAATTTCACCCTCCGTCACCTAAGGGGTCTTTAGACAGAGGATGTGCATACGTGTGTGGCATGTGTATGGTTGTGTGGAACATGTGTATGTGTGGAGTGGTATGAGTGGTGTGTGCACATTTACATGTGTGTATAAGTGATGTGTGGTTTGTGTGAGTGTAGGGGTGTGGGTGAAAGCATGTGTGGTCGTGTTTTTGTATGTACTTGCATGTGCTGTGTGTATGTACAAGCAGTATGCATGGTGTGTATGTGTGTGGTTGTGTGGCATGCCTTCTATGTGTACATGCATGTGCTACATGTGTATAAGAGTATTGCATTGTGAGATGTGCATGTATGTGACACACGTGTGACTGCATGTGTGTATGTGTGCACACTTCTAATGTGTTTATATGTGCATGCATGTGTGTGAAAGTGTGTAGTACAGATGTGTGGTTGTGCTTATGTGTGTACATGTATTATTTGTGTGTGCGTGTGTGTGCTGTGTGATGTTGTTCATGGCTTGTTTTGCATGCAGTATGTGTATGTAGTGTGTGGGGTGTGGCCTGTGTGCAGTGTGCGGGGTATGTACATGCATGTGTGCATGCATGTGTACTCTGTGGTGTGTACATGAACATGTTTGAGTGTGTGGCATGTGCGTGCATGTGTGTATGCAGTGCACATGCTGTGTGTGATGTGCACAAGCAAGTGCTGTGTATGCAGTGGGTGTGGTGGGTTCGTGTGCACTGTGCCTGACTGTGTGGAGGGCAGGACTCCTGGGAAGGGGCAGCCCCTCTGCATGGCTCAGGGAGGCGTGGGAGATTTTCTCTCCGCCAGCTTTGGAACCACATGTGATGAGGGGTGTGGGCATCTAGCCATCACTTCCATTATTTTTGCTAAATAATCTTTTAAAATAAAGTCTAAAAATAAGTTCACGTGGCGGCTTTGAAAGTGTGAGGCTGGCAGTTCTGGCTCTCCCACTCTGCACAGTGCTGCTCTGGTACCTCGGTCTCATGCTGTGGGTGGGGGACGGTGAGTGCTGGGTCGGGACACCCGCTGTTGCGTGCCCAGGCCTGTGTGGGGCAGCAGCGAGGACAGGTGAAGCCCAGGGCAGAGCACCAGGTGGGAGCTGCAGCAGCAAAGGTGCCAAGGTTCATCTGGAGGTCGGGTGCAGATGTCCCGGACAGGCTGCCCTGGACAGGCCACCCGGTAGATGTAACTAACAAGCCCACTTCAGTCCCAACCACGAAGCAGCCTGGGATGCTACTCATGGCTGCTCTCCTGGGGACCTACGACCCTCTCCCGCCTGGGGTACCAGCCTGTTCCCCAACTGTGGTGCACATCAAGGACAAAGAAATGCGTGCAGAAGAGCTCAGAGCTTGCTGCGGGCACACTCGGAGCCACCCTCCCCGCTCCGGCCCTCCCTGAGGGCCACCAGGGCTGGGAATCCCCCTCTCCCAGAGCATGCCCTTGAACAGACAGGCTGTGGCTTCTCCTCGCTTCTGAGCCTGCACGGTGGAATTAACCGGCTGGCCGATTCCGGCAGGAACTCATGAGAAGAATCTGTTCATTTGCCACCAACCAGAGGGTCAGTTCGACCTGCAACCTGGGGCACACCTCACCTGGGCTGTCCCACTGTGAAGGCCTGCATGGGACCTGCTGAGGGGGGCAAGGAAGGTGGCGGCCACCCTCCTGGAGGACAGTGGCTGCACAGGGGAAGCTCAGAGCCGCTAAGGAGTTGAGAGCAGCTGGGAAGCGGCAGAGGCTCAGGCACCTCTGAGCCCTCAGATGCCACCACCTTGTCCCATGTGCACACCAGAGCCAGCAGCGCCCATGCAACCCCCAGTCTTCCAGGGCACAGTGGGCATCGCAACCACGAGCAGCCAGGACTCTGCACTGATCATGTGGGCTAACCCCACAAATTCCAGACAGTGCAGTGAGTGGAGAGGATGAGTGGGAAGTGTAACTGAAGAACGGAGGAGGAACTGCATGTGAAGCACCCCCGAAGAGCAACACGGACGGCACACAGCATGCCGCTGGAAACCAAGTGGATCAATACTGCAGAACAGCGTCACTGAGCACTTCCTACTGATCTATCAGTTCAACTGCTGCTTCATGCTTTGAAAAGCATAGTGAGATACAGAAAATGTGCCACCACAGCCGACAAACCGGCCCACATCGGTGACGTGGACGAACCCTAGAAGCACACAGTCTGCCAAGGCTGGAACTTGGGGAAACAGAAGCCTGACCAGATACAACCAGCAAGGAGACCAGGGGGCACCCCACCCCAACAAAGAGCAGCCCCAGGCCAGGTGGAGACCAGGGGGGCACCCCACCCCAACAAAGAGCAGCCCCCGGGCCAGGTGGAGACCAGGGGGGCACCCCACCCCAACAAAGAGCAGCCCCGGGCCAGGTGAAGACCAGGGGGGCACCCCACCCCAACAAAGAGAAGACCCGGGCCAAGCGGAGACCAGGGGGGCACCCCACCCCAACAAAGAGAAGACTCGGGCCAGGTGGAGACTGGGGGTCACCCCACCCCAACAAAGAGAAGCCCCAGGCAAGGTGGAGACCAGGGGTCATCCCACCCCAACAAAGAGAAGACCCGGGCCAGGCAGAGACCAGGGGGGCACCCCACCCCAACAAAGAGAAGACCTAGGCCCGGTGGAGACCAGAGGGGCAACCCCATCCCAACAAAGAGAAGACCCGGGCCAGGCGGAGACCAGGGAGTCACCCCACCCCAACAAAGGGCAGCCCCGGGCCAGGGGGCAGCACTCCACATTCCACCAATCTCATAAGCAAAGGTAGCACCCATCCTCTTCAAGCTCTCCCAAAACCTCAAGGCAGGAATATCTCCTGACTATCCCACGAGGCCAGTCAAGGGCACCACACGAGGACCAACCTGCAACCAGCATCCCACAGGAGCACCCATGCCAACTGCTGCAGAGCAGGTTCAGCAGCACAGTAAAGGAGCGCACCCCAGGACCCAGGAGACCTCGAGCACAAGGAGGCTTCCGCATGTGCACTTCAACCAAGGCAATAACCATACCAGCAGAAGGGGGAAAGTCACAGGATCACTTAACTGATGCAGAAGCAGTACTTGACAAAATCCAACAGCACCCCACAAACCAGGGGTAAAGGGAAACTCGACATAATGAAGGCCACACATGAAAACCACAGTTAATGTAGCACTGAATGGTGAAACACTGAAAGCTTTTCCTTCAAGATCAAGAGTAATACTAAGCTGGTGTGGTGGCACACGCTTGTAACCCCAGCTTCCTGGGGAGGTTGAGGCAGAGGGATTGCAAAACCAAGGCCAGCCTGGTCAGCTTAGTGAGATCCTGTCCCCAAAAATATAAATAGAAACTGATAGGGATGTAGCTTAGTAGTGCAGCACCCCTGAATCTAAGATTATAGTGGAAAAAAATAAAAACAAGTAGCAAAATGGCAGCTGTCATCACTTTTATTCAACTTGGCATTAGAAATTCTAACCAGAGTAATTAGGCCAAAAAATTAATAAAAAGTGTCCAAATCATAAAGAAGTAAAATTATCTCTGTTCACTGATGATACTATGTCATGTGTAGAAAACCGTAAAGATCCCCCTGCAAACTGTTAGAATAAATGAATTCAACAGAGTTGCCGGGCACAGAATCAACATGCAGAAATCAACTGCATTTCTGTATATAATAAAGAATAATTGAAAAGGGAACTAAGAAAGCAATTCCATGTATAACAGTATCAAAATAATAGAGCACTTGGAAACAAACTTCACTAAGGAGCAAGAATTTATATACTGGAAACTCCCCCATGTTGCTGAAATGAATTAAAGCTGACACAAATAAGTGGAAAGATGCCCCATGTGTTCAGAGATTGTAAGACTTGTTAAGATCTTAATACTGCCCTAAGTGAATCTAAGATTACAGATTCAATGTAATTGCTATTTAAAAAAATCTCCATTTTATGGCAGACATACAAAAATTCATCCAAAAACTTAAATGGAACGTTAAGGAAATCCAAATAAACAAAAATAATTTTGGAAAAGAACAAATCTGGGGGAGCTCTCACTTCCTGATTCTAAACTTACTTCAGAGTTGCAGTGGGGAGAAGAGGGTGGCTCTGGAACACAGATGGGCATACAGGCCAGTGGGCAGAAGAGTGACAAGCAAGCCCTCTGTACTTGGTCAGGTCCTCAGCAAGGGTGCGAACGACGTTCAAAGGGGGAAAGTGTCTTTTCAACAACCGTTCCGGGACAACTTGATGTCCACACAAAAAAGAATGATGCTGGACCCTTACCCTACCTTATTTAAAAACTTAACTCAAAGTGGACTAAATTCTTACCAGCTTAAGCTATAAAATTCTAAGAATACAGAGGGAGAGCTTCATGACATGGGACTTACCAGTGGTTTCTTAGGCATGACACCAAAGGTAAGGCAACAAAAGAAAAAATAAGCAAATCAACTTTATCAAAATAAAAACCCTTTGTGTATTACAGGACATAATCAAAAAAGTGAACCAAAGAATGGAAGAAAATACCACTTATTTGGCAAAGGATCGCTAATGAGCCATGGGCAGAACTCCTACCACTGAACAGCAGCATAGTCTAAGAACGGGCAATGGATTTGAACAGACAGTTCTCCAAAGAGGACACAGAAGGGCCAGTATGCTCAAAGAGACGCGCAGGGTCCCAGGCATCAGGGAACACATGTAGGAGCCACGAGACTCTGCTCCACACCCAGGAACACGCTCAACATGAAAACAGAGCCCAAACTGAAACATGCCTCTCTTGTTAGTGGCAGACTGACCATGACAGTCACAATGGAGCAAGCCAAGGGTGCACCAGCAGATGGGGGTCACCAACATGGCACACCCTCCAGGGAACGTCACCAGCCTTAAAGGGAGGGGACTTCTGACATGCACTGTGACATGGAGGGACCTTGAGGACCTTGCACCCAGTGAGGGAAGTCAGACACAAGAGGACACATGCCGTATGGCTGCTATGCTGTGAGGACCCTGGGTGATCAGACTCATGGAGGAGAAAGTAGGCTGGGGTGGCCGGCAGTGGGGAGGGCTGTGCTGTCTTGGATGGATGGAGGTGCAGGGGCTGCAGCATATGTGGCAGTCCTTGCATGTAAAATGCGTGAGTGCTAAGTTCACAGGACAGGTGCTCACCACAGCAAGAAACCCACTGGCAAGGGGGCCCGGGCAGTCCACATGCCCTCATTGCTTCCAACTGCAAATAGCAAGTCCATCCTGCAGAGGAGCGGGGCCGCCCTTACCACGTCCTTAAAGTACAGATGGATTCTGACGGCGGGTCCAATTTTGGAAATATGCCTTTAATTCTGTCAATTACTATTCTTTAAATATAGCAAATATTAGTTAAAGAAATAATAGTCCAGCACAGGGACGATTAAGTAAATTGTGTTTGCGGTCGATGTAAAACCATTCAGCTATGAAAATGACACTGGTACAATTTCACCAGGCACTAGATGTGCTTGGGTATCTTGTCAGGAAACGCCCTGAGGGGACATGGACTCATGTTCTCTATTACTGACAGTGATGTGTATGAGACCCGGTCCGGACGGTGCCAGCACAGTGACCATAGTTACAGTGACCAGAAAGAGCATGAGGAATATTCTTTCCTGTTCTTCTGATGTTTTTTAAAATCTTCACAGTAGCACATATCACATTATCATAGCAAGTTGAGCAGAACCACTGGGATGCAGAGTGGAGGGCAAGGGACCACGTCCAGCCAGAGGACAGGATCTCCCTCCTGCCGCACGCCTGGCTCCGTGGAGGTGTTAGTACAGGGTGCCCAGGTGGCCAGTGCAGTTTCAGCCTCAGCCACCAGCAGGTGGATGTTCCATGATAAGTTCTGTCATTTGACATCAGGGGCCGTTCCAGATGCTGCAGCCCATGGGACTTGACGTTTTTGGAGGGTGATGAGCAGATGAACTGTTTCTAGGTGTTCAATCTACAGGGACTTGCCCTGCTCTAACCCTGCTGGCCTCGAGCTCAGCCTGTGTCCCTGGAGCAGTGTGGTCCTGATCCCATTCCTACTGTGGACTTGGGGAAGGTCCAGCACGGTCTCAGCCAACCCAGAGCACACTGACACGGCATCAGCACACTTTTGGTTTCAGAGAAGTCTATTCCTTGGTTTGGGACCATACATCATGTGGTCTGGTGCAGGGGACCCACATGCCACTCCCGGCTCCATCTCCCACTGTGAGATGGCCTTGGGTGCAGTAGTCCTGAGCCACTGCGGCTGGCAGGATCTTTATGCTGCCCATCACAACACTTTTCTGTCTCTGAAATGGGAACTGTGTGCCTACATCATAGGATGGCATGAACGGAAAGCAGTGATCTGGCTGCCATGGTGGGGATTCAGCATGACCGGGGACCAGGCCATGGCAGCACGTGGCCCTGGTGGATGTCACTTACACTGTCCCATTCTTTCCCATTGCCATTACAGGCCCCAGGGCCAGTTAAGACAAGAGGTGAAAACTGACATTCTTGTCACTGGGAAGGTGAGGTGGACAGTCCTGGGACTCCAGGTAGAAAGAGGGTTTTGAGCAGTGCATGGGTTTAGCTGTGGAGAACATCCCTGTGTGCCAGGACTAGAATAATTAAGAATCAATTTGGTTTTATTATTGCTCCTTAAACACCATGTCTGTTGTTAAAGCCCAATTCTGAAGAATTATGAAGGCTGTGTGTCACATACATCAGTTCGGTGGATAACAGCCCATTAGCCTGGATGTAATTACTTCACATTTTCTCCAGGACACTCAGCAATGCACAGCCTGCCTGCCAGCAGAAACACACCAGCTTGGGGCAGAAGCAGGGACCACAGAGGTTTCTGACGAGTCCCTCCTGGATCCCCAAGGCAAAGGGACACTGCTTCATGGCAAGGTCCCCATTCCTCAGCGTGCAGTGCAGACTGGGAGTCCAGGCTTGGGACATCAGCATGGCACCAGCTACACCCAGCTGGCTGGCACTTTCCTGCCCACCTTAATATCTGCCATTGCTGTGCAGATGATTCAACTTCCAGCATTTGATGTGTTTCCTGTGTTGTTTGTCCTGGTTAAGTTCAAACAATACTATCTATATTTCAAACAAAGACAGTTCCCCCGCGTCTGTCCTCCTGTAAGAGGCTTGCTGTGGGCTCCCTCTTGTGGGACCCACCATCCTCACCCAACAACCTGGGGGTCCATGGGTGGAGGAGAGCTGAGTTCTAGTCCTGACTCCCTGAGCCCAGGGCTAGAAGGCTGTCCTAACGTCCTCTTTTCCATAGGGCAATGGCCAGATGCCTTGGGGCATTTAGGTACGCAGGAGCTGAGCCTTCTCCTGGAGTCTGACCCTTCATTCTGGATGGGGCCAGGGAGTCCACAATGACCAGTTCTTTCAGACAGCTGCACCCTGCCAAGGTGGCACAGAACCCCATTGCCAGAACCCAACACCATCCACGCGTCTGAAGGACCCTGCATCCAGCATCGCTCATGGCTGGCTGCACGTGGGGACCTCCCAGGAAGATCATTCCTAGGCTGGGCTGTGTTCTTTCTTCATATCTTTCACTTGCAGACTCAGCTTTCCAGACCTCGGATGCTCACCCAGTACCCCCAGCAGCCACACGCTATCACAGAGAAGGTGCATATGGTCCCCGACTCAGTGCGAACCCACCACCCTGACTGCGCGTGAGGGCTGCCGTGCAAGGCTCAGCCTGAGAAAGTTCTGCAAGGTGCTCCATGGTCTGGGAAGTGCCTCGCACACCTGCTCATTTGACTTCTGGGAACTGAGAGGCCAACCTCACGGGGCAGAGCTCTGCTGCAGCGCACCAGCCTCAGCGGCCTTGGGCAGCACCTGCCATGCCGCGTGCTGGTTTTCAGCAGAACTTGGCAGCAGTCCTGCAGGGTGAGTGCACAGTCTGCCAGGCCCCGTCCACCTACTAGGGGCACATTTACCTGCGAAGTGCATGTGGAAACTGTTCCAGGGATACTTCTAGGGTCCAGGACTGCATGTGGCAGGCAGCGGACCAGCGTCACTATGTTCCAGGGACTGGCAGAGCCTCAGGAAGGTGGGGTCGCCCAGATCACTCCACAGAGGTGGCTTGGTCCTCTTGCCCTGGCATTCCACACAGCCCACCTGGCTCATGGGCAGACAAAGGACCTACACTACGATGGAGGAGGGCTTGTCTGTCTCTTCAAATCATTCCACTTGTGTTATTGCCACGGATATCATGAAGAAGAGGAGGGGAAAGAAAGAGAAAGCAAGTCCTTGTGAGGGGAAGAGCGGGACTGATTTCACACCCTGGGGAGTGAGGACCCTGGCCCTGGGGCTCCATGGGCTCCTGCTGTGGAAATGGCCTGTTTCTGGGCTCAGGGGAAGCTACGAGAAAACTAGCGAGACCTCCCTGTCCCACGGAGCTGTGGCTCATCGCTGAGTTCTTCCTCAGGTCTGGTTTCTGAAAGGAAGTCACAGGAGGAAGGTCTGGATGGGGTGGAGGGAAGAGCATTTTCCTGAGGACCTCCTGGGCAGTGGAAACAGGTGGTAACCGGAAGCAGGAAAGCCAGGGCTCTAGTGGGTCTGAATGGCAGTGGGGAGGATGGCCCGGGCTCCTGTCACACTCTGGAAGCAGGGCCTCAGGTGCGCTGACGAGTGTGACTCTAGACAGTGTGAGCTGTGGATGGCAATGAGCTGTCCCAAAGGAACTGCTCAGGGACTGGCAGCTCTGGGGATGAAGAGTGGGGCTGCAGAGCTGGGGCTGACTCTCTGGTCTCCCTCAGGAGGACCAGAAGGCAGGAGGTGTGGGGAATGTGCCCAGGGCTGGAGGGAAGAGAGGCCAGCAAGGGGACAGATGGGTAGCTGCAGGACAGGAGTAAGTGACACAGCAGATGACCCCGAGGCTTGTGGGACACCCCAGGAGGCGCAGACCTAGCAGGGCCACCAGGAGGAGGGCAGGCCCAGGACATCAGCGAGTGAGGCATGGTTGCAGAGGCTCAGTCCTAGGAGGGTGCAGGGAAAAGCCCAAGAACAACAAGCAAGGTCACCACGTGTCCTCCACCTCTGCCCTGAGACACTGGTGCTGGGGGGAGACTGAGCTCAGGGACACAGAGCCTCCGGAAGGTCCTTCGTGGGGCCCTCACTCTGCTCGAGGCTGTCACTGAGGGAAGAGCACTGGTTGGGAGGTGATGATCTCAGGGAGCAGAGTGGTGCGGAGGCCTCACCTGCAGCAGGAGGATGTGAGGCTGTGACAAAGCAACAGGTACGCAAGCGAGTCAGGGAGCGCTGAGCTTGAAGGTCGCATGATGGGGCACCTGACAGGCTGTGGGATGAACCCAGAAAGCCCAGACACCTGTGGGGGTGGGGCTGTGCTCTGTGGCTGATGTGAACCTTCCGGCCCGCAGTGGTCCCCACAGCGATCCCCACAGCATGCTCACATGATGTCCTTTCCAAGGCCTCATGCAGAGCCCCTTATCCACAGGTGTGCAAAATCTTGGTAGACCTGAATCCTACTTAGCCTGGGTTTTCCTGCATACACATGCACATGACAAAGATCTGTAGGTTCAGTAGGGGACTACAGCAGTAACGAATGATGAAACAGACAACTGTGACACTGTGCTGTGGTAAGATCATGTGGACGTGGCCTAAGACAGACCTGCTTTTCCACCCAGGGCCTCTCCTGCTCACTCCGAGGCTTGGATCCCACGCTGATGAGCAAGGATGGGGCGTGAGGAGAAGGTGCTGTGCTGGAGGCAGCTGAGTGTGCTCTGGGCTGCTCTGCCTCCTTCTGGGACAGGGATAACAAGTGCCCAGAGCAGCTGCAAACACGTGTACAGCAGCAGTGTGTCCTTTCTCTGCAGTGCTGGGATGGAACCAGGGCCTCATGCATGCCAGCCACATGCCAGTCAAGCACTCTACCACTAAGCTATATCCCTGCCCCGCACAGCAGCAGTTTTGAAATGTGTGTCAGACACTCCCACGGAGCAGAGGGTGATTTGCAAACATGCAGGTTTGGGCTACATGCAGGAGAATGAATGAGTCATAATTCAGACACAGACTTACACCCAGGTACAGAAGGCACCTCTGTGCCACTTAGGACAGACGGCTAACTTCCATCCAGCAGCACCACTCTCCCCAGGGACTGGCTCTTGAGCATCAAGGTGGGACAGCCATGAATAAGCCTCAAGATTGACAGACTAGGTGGGTAAGGTACTTCTTAGGACAGGGTCCTAGCAGATCATGCCACAGTCCTGGCAGGAGCCATGCAAAAGCTATGTCCAGCACTCTGTCCCCCAAACTGATCCAAGTGCACATCTCCCAGCCTCGTTGGACGTGAAAGCACCAGGGGTGCAGCCAAGGATGCCCTGGGGGTCAATGGGAGAAGCGATGGCACAAATGCCGACAAAGGTCATCCAGGGACAGGGATGCCGTGACCTTGTGGGTACCCTGGTGTGTGGGAACAATGCCTGCTCCATCCACAGAAGGTCAGAGCTCCCTGGAGCCAGGTCAGTAGGGGCCATGCAGCCACATGGAGGAGACCTGCAGCCCCACTCCCTGCCCTGGCTAACAGCTGGATCCATGCCCCAAAGGCCAAATGCAGAGGATCACAGAGAACCTAAAACGTGTGGCACAAGTTGCACTCGGGGACAGTAGGATGGGGTGACAGCAGAGGGACATACTCTTGCAACATTTCAAAGCTCCACGTAGCTGTAGAATGCCTACATCACCTTCCTGACTAGAGGGAGACCCATTTCCAGGGTTCAGCCTGTCAGGTGCAGCAAGAGAGCGGCACAGGGTCACCTGGCGTAGGCTCCCTTGTGAGATGGTCACTGCTGGCTGGACTTGCCCTGAAGGAGTGACCCACGAGCAGCACTGACAGGCCACAGCCCCACTGTGTGACCACGCTGCCCCGGCAGATGTAGCTCCACAAGGCAAGGAGGCGGGCACTGCTGCAAACCTGGAGAATCCATCTAATGCTTAAAAACGGCAACGTGCAAAAAAAAAAAACAAAAGCCGAGGCATCAGCCCCGTGATGACACTCGCAGGACGACTGGGAACATTGGGCATTCCGCAGAGCTCTCCCCAGAGCAAGCCCACAGGCAAGGCCACCTGCGGCAGGGCGCCCCCTGCTGATGACAACTAAGGAGCAGGAGCCCTAGACAACAGGTGGCAGATGGGACGCTCCTCCCAGGAGAAGGGGCGCCAACCTGTGAGCCTTGGGAAGCCTCAGGCCAGCCTGACTTAGTGCTCCCTGTGCAAGTGAGGTCCTGGAGGCAGCACGGACTGTGGGGCCTTCCAGGAGACACTCCTCCACCAGCAAAGTCCTGCAGTCCCTCGAGGTGCCCCGGTATCGTACACTGGGCCCTGCAAAGGCTGCGTAGTCCATTTGGGAAAGAGCGACAGGGTGCAGTGTTAAGGACAAACTTAACCAGCAGCAGGGGCAGCAAGGACCTGGCCATGCTGCACTGATGATTCTGGTCTCAGCTGTCAGGTACCTGTGTGACCTCAGACCTCACAGCAGATGGGTCTGGGAATAAGGAGGACAGGTGGGCGCAGCCTTGCGGAAGACACAGTGCTGGGCGGCAAAGAGCTCCAGCCACATGGGGCAGAGAGCCCCTGGCAAAGTCCCGGCAGGGAAGGTGCTGAAGTCTGGAATCAGGGGCTGGGAACATGCAGCTGGAGGGGCTGTGGCCTGGTGTCCCTGGCACCACAGGTCTTTTCCTCCACTGACTTGCAGGCATTCGCCTGCTGCACACCTGGGTATGAACAGAGGCCCGACTGGAAGGACTTCCTGACACAGGTGTCCACTAGGCAGGGCTGACCTTGGGGCAGAGGCCAGGGAGTCCTGTCAGGGCAGTGTGACCCTGGGCCCTTGTGCACCAGCTAACCCACACACTCAGCAACAGAGGACCCGGGCAGCTGAACGCTGGCCCTGTGCCATGGTGAAGACTGACCCTTCGTGTCACCCTGGGCATGGCTCAGCCCTGTCACCCCTCCTGTCCTCACCCTCACAGATGTACAGTGTAGTGTCCAAGTCCTGAGGAGCCACATGGGTGCCCCGGCTCTTCCACTTACCCTCACTACTCTCCTTTCAACTCGTTCTGGGGACCTGGGATGCTCCTATCTGCAGTGGAACCCAGAGCCAGGTCTGTAAGAGCAGACAGGTGCACTTGGGGGGGCACAGACTCCCCAGGCCAGGCTGTGTCTGGGCCACAGTGGGACCATGTGCTCTGTGTGATGTCAGAGAGGCCAAGGGCATGGCATAGTCGGTACTTGGCAGCACCTTCCTCACCCATGATCTAAGGTTCATCCTTGGGGTCCTTGCAGCTGGCAGGGTGGAGGGAGCAGAGGCCCACAGCACAGTCTGCCTGTGCAAACCAGCAGCAACCCGCACTGAAGTCATGGTGGCTTGGTGCAGCTCCTGTGGGCAGAGCCAACCCCAGCCTTGATTGCTGGGTGAGCCGGGTCAAGCCTCTCCTGCCTCAGAGCTGAGGCCCCCACCCTCCACCCCTTCCTCTGTTGTCCCTCTGCAAGATTCATCCCAGAAGCTGCTTGTTGTACCCTGCACCCAGCACTTGGGCTCCAGGGTTCCCTGTTCCTTGGCCCTTGGTGCTGTGTGTCAGCATCCAGTGGGGCTCCCCAGGGACTACTTCCCAAGTGAAGCTTCCCCTGCAGTTTCTCAAGAGGACCCGCTGTCCCTGCATGTGAGGAGCATCCTCACATGGCTTCGGAGCTGCCTGCTGTACTGCCAGTCCCTGAAGCACCTGAAGCCACAGACTGCAGGGCACCTCTCTGTGTCGGCCAGGACGGGTGGGTGAGGCCCTGCATACAGTCCTCCCCTCTCATAGATGTGTGCGGAGCTGAGCTCCGTATTCTCAGAGCAGATGCCCTAGGGAGGGTCCAAATGTAATCAGAAATAAAACTGACTGAGAGTTTGCTTCTAAACGCATCTGAGTGGCTTTACTTGAGTTCATATTAGATGGGGGCAGGGTGGGCCATTTTATTGCCATGAGAGACAACACTTGTGTTCAGCCCCAGACTCACCAGAGCCAAGCTCAGGACGAGAGGAGCTCACGGAATCACATCAAAGTTCATCAACAGGAGTGGCCAGAGTGCCACCAGTTGTCAAGGACCCCACTGGATTTCAAGGCCCTTGCAATTACGAACAGAGCAATAAATACAGTCGTTTCCATCAAAGCTGCAGTCAAGTGGAAGATAGAGCAGGGGCGCCTTTCTCTGCCTCTTGGCCTCCTGGCTCTCCCTTGCTGCTGCTGTGTAGGATCAGCCTTGTGTGGCGAAGCCTTTGAAACAGCTGTTGTGGGTCACAGCTCTCGCCTTGGAATAGCAGCCCCAGTTGGTATGGCCTGAACAGGGACTGCTTTCATCTGCCACGTTTTCTGTGACCTTTCTTTTCAACAGCCACAACTCGCCTCCTAGACAAGACACATCCAAATATTATGACTTCATGTATTTCCTAAGCAAAAAAAAAAAAAAAAAAATCACAGGATTTCCACCAGGGAAGGTGTCTGGGGCGCTCCGAGGCTTCTGCTCTCTAGAAAGCGCTTGTGCCCACGGATGTCTTCATCCTGGCAAGATAAGCCCACAAATTCAGGCCCGAAGGGAACAGGAAAGGTCAACAAACCTGGGAGCCCCACTTGGAGGACAGAGCCAGAGCCGAGCTGGTTTTTTCAAGGATTGATGCAAATATGAAGAATTCCCAGTTCCCGCCAATTCCCTCTGGGACTCCTGCCCCTTCTGGCAGCTTCTCTTTCAAGGTTTCCCCCTTGATGAATGAAGCTCTGATGTTTTGGCCTGGCTCAGGGATCATCCCTGAATGAGACATCTGCAGGAGGAACTGGGCCGCAGAGAGAGCCCCCAGACACCAGAAGGGTATCACCGGACTCTGCGGGGCTGAACCTTTCACTCTATCATACACACGGGGGAGGGGTAGAAGGCATGGGAAGACCAGGGACTCGATATCATCCACTCAGCGAGGATGCTGGTTGGGCCAGAATTGGGACCTGGTGTGCCCACCTTGCTGGGTTTCTGTGCTTGACTCCCAAGAATCCCAGGGAGTGGAGACTGCACTGTGAGTCCCTGGAGAGAGGACACTGCACTGTGAGTCCCTAGGGAGAGGACACTGTACTGTGAGTAACCAGGGAGAGGACCCTGCACTGTGAGTCCCTGGGGAGAGGAGACTGCACTCTTGAGTCCCTGGGGAGATGACACTGCTTCTCATCCACTACAGGACTCAGGACGGGCAGGTGGTTCATGCATGTCTGTGGAGTAGACCAAAAGCAAAAAAATCCCTTATATACTCAAAATATGTGGAGGAGATTAAAGGAACTTCCCATGTTGTCAGGGGAAGAAACTCAACAGAAAGACATGTCAGCTAAATAGTGGAGAGGATATGATCCTCACTTCCATGGCTTTCTCTGAAAACCTCCATGTTTCAAAAGGTTCAACATCTGAGAAGCACTCTTCACGTGGCTGCAGCTGCAGAAATGATGCAGAGGGTGAAGGGGAAGGTGGTGGTGATGATGGTCATGAAGAAGATGGTGCTGGTGCTAGTGATGGTGACGATGATAGTGGTGATGATAATGGTGCAGATGGTGAAGGAGAAAGTGGTGGTGGTGGTGACAGTAATGATGGTGGTGATGGTGGTGATGGCCATGAGGAAGATGTTGACGAAGATGATGGTGATGGTGATGATAATGATGGTGGTGATGATGTTGGTAGTGATGATGATGATGGTGGTAATGAAGAGGATGGTGATGGTGATGATGGTGGTGATGGTGACAATGATGGTGATGATGGTGATGATGGTGGTGGTGATGGTAATGGTGATGGTGGTGGTGGGGGTGATGGTGACGATGATGGTGATGGTGATGGTGACTGATGGTAGCGATGATGAGCCTGATGAAATGATGGAGATGAAACACTGGCAGTCATGCTGTTTTTCTGAGCATCTTCTAGGCACTAGTCATTATTCTAAGTTCTTACATCCTCTTTAGTTCATAACTAATAGTCTTCATGTTACAGATGGGAAGACTGGGTCAATGTGCCAAGGCCATCTGGCTCTGTGCGGCAGCCTGGCCGTGAGTAACACTACCTTTCCATTGTTCTATCCACTGCTCTAGTGTATTGTGGCCTCATGATGTCCACAAACTGATTCTGCTTCCTCTGAAGGGTGGGACTAAGTTCCCCTCCTCTGCAGTGTGAACTGGACTTCAGGACTTTTGTGTCCAACCCACTCATCAGTGAGACACAGAGAGGGATCACCTGACCTCCAGGCAGCAGTGTCTCTGGGTGCCAGAGGTAACTCACAGAACGGTCCCCGCTCCCAAGTCTAGTTCTAAGCAGGCTTTCGAGAGTGGCCTCAGAGTTTGAAGGGCCCAGGCCTCCCTTGGTCTCTGCACCAATTCAGAGGTGGGAATGGTGGCCATGGTGAAGCGAGGAACACACTCAACCACTATGCGAGTGGACAGGTACCGAGGACCTCTCTCTCAGTACCGTGAACTCACCCCAGCGAAGCTGGCATACACACTGAGGATGCACAAGGCAAGAAGAGACGTGGCCTACAGTCACACACAGCAGCACAGCAGAGGTGGCCAGCCTACCCACCTCTTAGGGACCCTTTGCTCCTGTGCATGCTGACACCGTGCCGAATGGTCCTTACAGTCACTCATGGTACTCACAGAGGCCTTGAGCTCACAGTTCCTGAGCAGGGCAGAGGTGGAAGCAGGAACTGAGAAGTGCTGACTGCAGGCACTGGCCTGGCTCCGTGTGTGGCCGCATGGTGGACACTGGCCACACACTGGACCCAGATGCCACTCTGAGGGAGGCAGGGTACCTCCTCAGCCTCACATGGACGCTGTGAGATGCTGGGCTTCCCAGCAAGAGGGGCTGTTTCCACCTGACTCAAGGCAGGTCTGTGGTTAGGAGGAAGCCTGTGTGTATGTCTCACTCAGCCAGGAGCCAGGAAGAAAGGCTAGGACACGCCCTGGAGACAGCCATTGGCCTGGGCCTCCTCGTTCAGCGACTCTTTCCCCAGGTACGGATGCCTGCCTAAAAGACTCACCTATCTGCGAGGACACCCTATCCTTACCCACCTCCACCACCCTGAGCCCACAGGACCACTCTACAGACCTGTGCAGAATGCTCTGCCCATGCCCTGGCAACTGGTGCTATTTCTCATCTACCATCGAGGACCTCCATGCTTCTGCCTTTCCATCCAGGTCTGGCATGTGGTCATCCACCAGCAACACAGGGAGCAGGTTGTTCTCCTCCTGGGACTCTGGCCCTTCCCAGCACACAGCATCCTGACCCCAC
Source organism: Aplodontia rufa (assembly GCA_004027875.1). Lineage (NCBI taxonomy): Eukaryota > Metazoa > Chordata > Mammalia > Rodentia > Aplodontiidae > Aplodontia > Aplodontia rufa. Next base: position 67,816 of record PVKS010003403.1, on the reverse strand, counting down.
CAGCCCCTGTAGAGTGGGCACAGCAGCTCCCAGAGCCACTGGGCAGTCCAGGCAGCACACTCAGTCTCAGCCTGTGCCCTGGGCTCCTCCTCAACCACTGGGGTCCCCTCAGGCCTCCGCACAGGGCCTCCTCACATCCCCAGGGGCTCCTCGTGGCTCCCTATGTTCCCCTGCTGTGAATGCCATATCCGCAGCTCCACCAACTGAAGACATGAATGCTTTAAAACACCGCACCTTGTACGGAACACACACAGACTTATCATTATGTCACCCTTCCCTAAACAACAGTGCAATAACAATTATGGAGCATTTATATTTTATTGGGTATCACGGGTAATCCAGGGTTGGCTCAGAGCATAGGAGGACCTGTGTAGGTCACACACAAATACTGTGCTGTCTTATCAGGGATTGGGTCCCCTGCAACTTGGTCCCTTGGGGTGTCATGTCAGGGACTGATGCTCCCTGAGACTTGATCCCCTGGGGTCCTAGGTCAGGGACTGGAGCACCCTGTGTTGGTCCTTGCACCAAGGTGCCTGTGACTTCCCTTTGCCCCATGAGCACTGTCAGCCGACATCCCCAGGACAATCCCTCTCCACAGCTCTGGGTTTCGTGGCACATGCTCACTGAACACCCCCTCTGGAAGAGCACCCTAGGATGCTTGGGCTCCCTTGTGTTTAAGCCACTCACTGCACCCTGCATGGAGCAATTACACACAGAAACTCTTCCTCACCATGAGAGAAGACACTTTCTCACCACAGACCAATCTGCAGTCTGGCTAGAGGCTGGCACGCGCTGTTTCTACCCCACATTGCCCATCAACGCCACCCTCAGGAGGAGGACCTCATTCTCGGCGTGTGGTACACTTTCACAAATGATTTCTATAGAAAGCAGTAGTCAGACATAATGTGGGCCCAAGGTGACCTCATTACCAGAATTTGTTCTAGTTGTCATGAGACACATCACACTGTGTCACTCAAAAAAGGAAAGAAACAAGGATGCTGACACATAGCACTGAAGATTAGGGAAAAGAAATGGGGTGCTGCAGAACCCCTCGGCTGGGAAGGGTGTGAAGGGGTCATCTCTGCTGACCTTGGACTGGTCGCTGTGGTCACTAAGCCTCAATGTCTGTTCTCCGAGGCTCGATCTCTGTGGTCTCTGGGCCTCAATCTCTGCAGTCGCTGAGGCTGAGTCCTTCTGTTCCCACACATTTTCTCTGTATAGGACACAGCGAGAGTGTCCTCTGTAGATTGCAAAGTCAGCCTTGCTCTTGAGTAGTATCTGAGAAGGTTGTGTGTAGGGATCTGAATGCTGAGTGCAAGAGAAGTAGGCAGTCAGCCTCAGGTCAGCCAGGGAACGTAGTCGACTTCCACCAGTTGCACGTGGAGGACATGCTGAAGACATGGTTCTGGCTGGAAGCACCAGAGGTTGACATGTGACAGACGGCTCCAGCACTGAAGGGGAGGACAGCGCTGGTGGTGGAGGATGGGGGCTTCTGGCGGTTCACAGCGTCTCACTGGAGGCAGCACACCAGGCTCTGATCTGCACTGCTGTCACATGAGGGGACCTGTGTTAGAGGCCAGCAGACATCTGGGCATCTGAAGGCTCTGCCTTCAGGGGCCAGGTGAAGGGCAGCCCACGTTTAGCCATAGGCAGATTTACAATCCTAAAGAAAGGCCCAAGGACTCAGCACCTCCCATCTCTTCTTTTCAGGGACCTAGAAACTGAGGCTTGCCGGTGGTCACCAGAGGCTAATGGCAGAGACAGGCCCAGGATTAAGGATAGGGCCTGCGGTCACACGCTGGCCACCCAGTGCTTTGTCCTCTCCCAGCTGGCCTCTCTCTCAGGCTGTCTGGCTGCTGGGTCCCCACTGCTCAGACAGCTGGCTTCTGTGGCCCTCGCTGGAGTGACCAGAGCTTCCATTGCTTGATGTGAAGTCTGCTGGATCACAGCAGTGGTGATGGCTTTAAGTGAGCTGTTCTTCATTCCTCCACAGAGGAATCCATGGCCCAGGGATCCATGCCATGAGCCACACCTGTGCCCGGGACCTACCATCTGAAGGGGGCTGAAGAGTGAACGCAGGAGACATTCTGAGCAGATCCCAACACCCACCTATGTACAGAGGCTGACCACCTCCAGCCCCACTGAATCATGCCCTGGGACCTTCTGGGACCTGGAGCAGGAGAAGCTCTGCAGTCCTTCAGGGACGACATCATTGGGAGGATCCCTCAGGTACAACTGGCTCCGGGGATGGAGAAGCCTCTCATCTGCCTCAGTAGGCCGTGGCCAGGTGTCAGCTTGTGGACTAGCTGCTAGCTGCCCCTCAGCTCCTCAGGTGCCAATCCTTCACCCCAGAGGAGGGCTGCGCTCCTGGTTGGGGCAAAGGAGCCTGGGTCACCTCCCGCAGGGTGACGTGTGCCTATAGCCTGCCCAGCAGGCGTGATGGCCTGCCGTTTACAGGGGTGAGGGCCAGTCCTTGCACCCTGCGTAGGGCACTGCCCAGCTGAGTGAACACAGGAGGCCCACAGGGGGACCGGGCAGGCCAAAGTGCCCTCAACTCAACCCAGAGGTTTCTGCTACTTAGCTCCTGAGTTGTGAGCCCACTGATGTTCTCTGGAGAAGTGTTTTATAAGAAAGGCCTACTTTCTGGGGCCCCCGATGGATGCAGAGAACAGGGCTGACTCACGGCAGCACCGTGCCTGGGGCCCTATGCCGGGGACCTCCTGCTCCTGTGTTCGCCTTTGGCTGCGAATGGGACAGGGAGAGCTCCACCCAACAGACATGTCCCTCACACACTACCAGAAGGAGCAGAAGAAGCCAAGGCTGCGCCCCCTGAGCCGAGGTGGGGCTCCCACAGGCACAGGTGCCTGGGCCCAGGGCTGTATACCCACATCCCCTCAGACGCTTGGCCCCAGGCCCACCTAGCCCTGAAGACCCCAGGCAGGGGAAGGGCCAGGCCTTGGCTGGGGTCTGAGAGCTGCATGCTGCTGCAGGGTGGCCCAGGTGTTGCCACCAGCTCCCACCAGAGGGGAGGGCCCAGCCACCCCTTGCCTTGCGACTGTGCCCTTAGTACCTGAGTGGCTCGTCATGCTGGGGCTGCTCATCACTAAGTGCTGCACAGACAGGCAAACTGAGGCCTGGGCAACTCCGGTGACAGGAAAGGGCTGCTGGGGCTGGAGAGGCCAGGACCTTCCACTCCAACCCTGACTACCCTTCCCCTTCAGTGGCCATGTCACCAAATCCAGGGCCCTTCCTGCCAACTAAGAAGAAAACTGCTCCTAGTCCCTGTGTCCTGTGTCTCTCTTGGCAGGGACGGCCATTTTCCTGGACAGAATGAAGCCACACCCAAATTCTCAACAATCCTGCCCTTGTCCCACTGTGAGGAGTGCAGGATGCTCCTCTGTGCACAGGGTGACAGCTGAGTGACCCAGCAGGGAGCCAGAGCCTCCCTGCACCCATCTGGGGACCCAGAAATTAGGCCTTTCTTATAAAGCATTAGCCAGATCCTGGGACAGAAGGGAACCTCAGATCAATAATTCATTAAAGCCACTGGGAGGATGGCGAGCCTGAGAAATCCAGCAAAGCCTCCACTTGGTGCCCGGCCCCACCACAGCATCCTAGTGAGACAGAACAGCTCCTGGGCAGGGCCTCCAGCTTGCGGGCCGGGATACCAGCTCACATCCACCAAGGATCTCACGATCCCCAAGGACTCCTGCCCCCAGAGCTGTGGTTCCCCTCCTTTTTGGCAAATGTGACAAAAAGGTACATAAAGGAGAGGCCCCAAGGGAAGGAGCACAGGCAGGCAGAGGCTCGGTGGGGGTAGGTGGTCTTCCTGTTACCCTGAGTTGAACCACAGGGACAGCACACAGCTGGAGGACAGGTCCCTTGGCCTTGCCTGTCTAACTCCCTAGAGAGTTGGTGTTGCCCACTGCTATCCCCAAGCTATCTTCAAGGGGAGGAAGAAGGGGAGAGGGGACAGGACAGTCATCTAGCTGGTGGCCCCTCTCCTGGGGGACAGCTTCTCTCCACCAAAGCTACTATGCAACAGGCTGGCTAGCACCCTGCCTCCTCTGCTTTGGCATGCTCTGACTGGCTTGGGGCAGAGCCATGTGTAGGACTCGCCACCACCATTTTGCTCACTTGCCCATGGTCATGGATTATCTGAGAGCACCAGAGTCCCTGGTGCCCTGAAATTCCTTGTCTAGCTAGGATGTGCCCCTAGGGGAGCTCTGCCCACCCAGACCAGGGGCCCAGCTGGCTTTATTTCCCACTAGGTACCCTGGCCACTCTGCTCCTTCCTCCCCTCACAGACACTTCCTGGGAATGCCCTGCAGGGTGGACCTGTGTCAGGAGGGCCTCTGCCTCGGAAGTCTTGGGTGGCTCAGGACAGCAGGGCTGAGCGTTCTGTGTAACTCTGCACACAGACCTGGCCCATGGCTCACCCAGGGAGGCTGTGGAGTGGAGGAGGAGAGCGGGAGGAGGGAGGGGGCAAGGCCATCTTCGGCAGGTGCAGTCAGGAGGCACTCGGATGGGGTGAGAGGGGGTCCCAGAACTGGGGAGGTGCAGGGCACTGAGGCACATCCTGATGCCCAGCCCAGCTGGCCACACCACCCCTTACCACCTGGCCACAGCGGGCTCTAGGGATTCAGGTGGTGCCTACAGCAGAAGTGTAGGCAATGATTGTGAACGCCTGCTGCAACGATGTGCCCAGACCCAACAGTCACGATCATGACTATTTGAAGTCACCCACACAATTCGATTTCTAGCTGCATAGCGTGTGCGACAGGAAACTGCATCATCGCTGTACACGAAAACGGCGTCGCCACAGGAACAGTGTCTAAGTGTGCAGCGCAAGGAAATAAAGCTCTTTCTCTAAGCCTTCCAGCCCCGGCCAGAGCTGGCAAGACGGCACATCCTCCACAGCACAGCTTGAGACAGGCGGTGTCTGCTGGCCCCTGGGAGGCCAGGCAGGGAACTGTGCGTCCATTGTTGAGCATGGACGTGGCCACAGCAGTCTGTGGTGCCACTAGGGCTTTCGTAAGGCCACACGATGCACAGCAACTGAAGCAAAAGCTGTGTGCAATCTTCCTCTGGAACTACCAGGCCTTTACTTAGGGGTTCCCTGGAGGGACACAGGGGTCAGCTGCCCACAGACAGCCAGGCAGAGGCAGAACCTTAGCACACCAGGTGACCTCTCAGACCACAGGTCTGGGTTCAACTGCTGCAAATGCCAGGAAGCCTCAGGGACCGTCCTCTGCATCCTCCCCATGGGCCCTGGGCAGGGGAAGAACACCCTAGGAGAGGTGTCCTGTGACCAGGCCTGTGGGAACGTCTGCCAGGCCATTACCCTGTGTGCTCTGGCCCACGATCCTGGAAGGTCTCTGCCGCCAGCTGGTGTCCCCTGAGCAGTATCATTTCGAAGCTGGTCAAACTCACTCTCCTGCAGCATGTTAGGGCAGCTTCCGAGATTTTCTATCTAAACGTAAATAGATTTGGACTTCTCTGAAGCAGGTTCTTATCTTTATCTTGGTGCACACAGTCCCTTTCCACAATAAGTCCAAGGACAAAATAAGAAAATGGGTTTTTCCTCGGTGGTATGACTTCAAGAATGAAAAGAAAGATCTGAATCTAAGCAGCCCCCGTGCTCTGCAGCAAAAGCCCCTGGGCCAGACCCACCGCGTGAGCTGCCTGTACAACTGCTTTTCCTTCCCTGAAAAGTCATTCCATGAGACATCCCCAGGCCCAGGGCCCTGCAGGAGAAGAGCAGACTCCAGGAAACACTTAGGAAAGATCTCAAGTATGGTCATTGTCCACCACGCCCAAGATTCAGAAGTTAACTGGCCAGCACTGTCCAGCCTCTGGATTCCTCCCTCCTTGCGAGCCTTGATGTGGAGGGAGAAAGTGGAGGGTCTGGTGGGCTGGGGAGAGGCCCTGTTCTCATGCAGGCCCCGGGGCAGGCAGACAGGACCACAGGAGGTTGGAAGAGGGTTTCCAGTCTGACCAGCAGGTCTGGGCCAGAGGAGCCCCTAGTCCTAAAAGGTTGTGGAGGACTAACCATGGCTGGGTGACCCTCCCCGTGCGGAGCTCATTCAGGGCCCTGCGTCAGCCTCGACCACACCTGCTGAGTCACTCCACTGCCCAGACTGAGTCTCAGGGCACTGGGTTGCAAGGTGTGCGGTAGCAGGGTCCACCTCATGCCTATACTGTGCCCTGGCAGCCCTGCCACTGTGACTTGATTTTAAAAGGGACACATTCTTTGTCTTCCTGTCCCTCAGGGGAAACAGGGTCACCTTTCTTCCCATCCTAGGTAAGGGACGGCAGGGGAGCCAGAGCTTTGTCTACATGGGGAATCCATGTGAGGACCCACCAAGCAGGTGCCATCTCCAAGCCCAGGACCCCAGGAGGAAAGAGCCTGCCCTGGCCTGGGTTTGACTTCTGCTTCTAGGCTGAGCTGAGGAGTCCTGTTGTTCTCATCGCCCCGGGACATTCCCTGGGCAGTTGATAGGGCAGTTCTGGCATGACAGAGAAGCTGGTCTCCCTTTCTGCCCTCGGACACCCTGCTTCCGGGAGGTAGCTGTGCTCCTCTGACTCCCCCAGCTGGGCTTGGCCACCGATAATGGGTGGAACCGGGGCTGGCCCTCTCTTGTAGAACAGCTGGCTGGCTACCTGCCTTGGGGGCATCCACTAGTGTATTTCCAGGGTGGACTTCTTCGGTAAACATCAGGAACAATTCTGTAGGCTGCTGTGAGAGCACCACAGGGATCTGTGAGTACCTGGGAACCTGGCACAGTCTCTCCAGACATGGAGGCCCAGGGAACCTGGGCCAAGCCAGAGTGGGCTGTCCTGAGGGTAGGGATCCCTTCTGCAGGAGGTGCTGTGACTAGAAGCCACAGAGAAGACAGAAGTGGGATCTTACCATCTGAGCAGAAGAGAGGGCTGGTGGTGGTTCTGGCTGGGGCCACAAGCAGCTGTGACTGGGCCTTGGGACCCTGTGCTGGCTTCAAAAGACACGGAAGGTGCCTGGCTGGCCAGGGACAAGCCTGCAGGGAATGGCACCTGGGGCCAGATGATACCCTTGACCTCGCCCAGGCTTCCTGCATGCCCCGGCCAGCAAGTGCGATGGGTTAAACAGCACGGGCGTAGCTGAGCAGGTGTGCTGTAAAGGAAGGTGAGCCCTCTTCTGCAGTGATGAAAGAGCAACTGGCAGGTGGTGTGGCTTCAGTGCTCCTGCTCCTGGCCGATTCTCCCAGGCGGAACCCATAGCCTTCCAGGACTCAGGGTAGCACGTGCTCGCGGCAGCCGTGCTTTCATTTAAAGAAATCCGTGACAGCAGGTGATTCCCACAAGTTTTAGGAGCCACATCCTCTAAACAAATCAATGTGAGCATCACTTCTGCAACTGAGGTCATTGTTTTTTAAAGAGGGAGAGAGAGGAATAGAAGGAGATGAGAGAGAATCAACTTTAGTTTTCCATCTGGCCTTCGTTTCTCTGACACTTAGTTGTGTACGTGGTGCTGGAGTTTGAACCTAGGTCCTCACACATGCCAGGCAAGCACAATACCACTGAGTCATTGCTCCACCCACCTCTGAGTTCATTTTTATTTATTTTTAAAAATTTTTATTAAGGTCTTGAGTTGTTGCATATTCATAAACGCATATAAAGTAGCAATATGATATGCATTTGTTCCTAATGAATTCATTTTAAAGAATGGTTTTGGAAGCCCTGCCCTCCACTCTACCAAATCTGTCCTTACAGTGCCCACTTCTGTCCTTCCCACAGTGCTGACAACACCACAATGCAGGACTCTGAGTGTGTGGTAGAAGCGCCAACCGCTAGCGGCCACCTCTGAGGTGAGCGGGGGCAGCTGCGTGTTCCTCCTCCTGCTTGCCACACAGTCTCTGCCACCTGCGGAAGTGTGCTGGCCCCTGGCACCAGGGCCCAGCTCTCTGCTTAGGTAACAGGTATGCAAGGTCAAAACTGTCACATTCTGTAGATTTGTTCTGAAACAAGCAAAGAGCAAGGCCACACCCAAGCTGGTTTTAGACGAGTGGAGTTCAAAAGCGAGCTAGTAAAGCCATTTCAGATGCAGTAAGTAAGAGGAGAAGCTGCATTTTGGCTTCCCAGAGAGGGAAGGAGGTAGACAGAAAGTCACCCAAGGCTCGGCACTAAGCAGATGCTGACAGGCTGAGTCAGGACTGGAAGTGCCCCCCAGGGGTGGGGGTGCTCGTGTCAACATGCTGCACTTTGCCCTGGCGCTGGCATAGTGACGTCCTCATGGGACACCGTTGGTGTTCAGTGCATCTGGCCCTGGAGCCTCATGTGCTAATGTGTGTGCTGAAAGTCACAGCTTGCCTTTTAATTCAGTGGTACGGAAAGGAAGGCAGAACCTCAGAGGCTGAGCCAAAATTCCTTAGGATGCTCCTGCCTCATCTAGGAAGAGGGGGAATCCCAGCAGCTCATGCTGCAAGGAGTTGGCCCAGTCCAGCTCCAGCCTTGCTCTCTCTGGCAACCAGCACTGACGCTCCTGGTGTTCCCAGGCCCCCGGGCCTGTTACCTTTCCTCTTTCACCCAGACCATGAGCCAAGAGGCACAGCCTGCAATGTCAGGTCCTCACTGGCACCACGGCACAGAGCAGCAGTCTGCAGGCCCCCTGGATCCCCCATAGCTCTGATGTGGCACTGTAAGGATGCAGCCAGCCCCAGGTTTGCCAGGAATTACTGCACGATGTGGTTCCAGGACAGAGGGCCAATGCCAAGGAGGGCATGGATTCACAAACTTTCCTGTGGGAAGTCTGAACTTCTGAACTGAAGATACAGACCTCTTCTTTCCCCCAGTATGCCAGGTCCTCTCACAGGTCCCTGGAAATCCAAAGTACACAGACACTCGTGGGTCATTAGTGGGGTCCGTTCTTGCAGGTTGACCAGCGGCTCTTCTCACGCCTCCAGAGCAAGGAACCTCTCCCCCGGTGCCCTGGGGGCAGTAGGGCTGTGGCTCCCGGAGGGTCCCTCGGCTGCACTCAGGGCAGTGTGGCACTTCCCAGGTGGCTAGCCAGTTGCACCCACCCCACCCAAACACCAGCCTCTCGGTGCGACCACAGGCAGGTGTGCCACCCTGCCCACAGGAACTCCCAGGAAGGCTGCAGCCTGGGAAGCGGCTGGCTCTCCCCATGAGAGGGTGCACCAGTTTTCAATGCAGGTGAAGCTGATTCAGCACTGGGGAGCAGAGCCCACAATGGGAGAAGGGTGGTCGACGCGTCCTGTGAAGGCCAGCACGCCAAAATTTACCAGACCCGAAGAGTGTCCCACAAAGAGGCTGCGATCCTTAACGATAATAAATTTCCACTCGGGTGAACCCAGGATGATGTGCGGCAGGTCAGGACTGATGTCAACGCCATCCTGGGAGTTCCCTCCTTCTGCACTGTCTGCCCAGGAGTAGTGTTGACACAGCACCCTGCAGCATGCAGGAAGAGTGTGGCTCTCCAAGCGGCACATCTGTGTGGTGCCACTCGGTTCCCCACTTCAACCATCTGCCTAGGCAAGGACACTCCCACAGTCCCCATTACCTCCTGGCCCCTGCCTCTCCAGAAGCCCAGGCTTGGCTCTGCCTGTGTGAGCCTTCCCTTACCTGGCTTTCTGCGTGTGTGTCTCCAGGGCTTGGTTTATACGGTGTGCGTAGGACTGGCCCCACACAGCAGAATCTGCAGCAGCCCCCAGCAGCTTCCAGTGCTCAGGGCGGTACAGTCTGTCCCCCACACCTGCCCCAAGGCCTTGGGCCCTCTGCACCCAGCACCCTCCACCCAGGTTCTCGCCTCCCCTGCTGCCCAGAGCTGTGGTGCCCCAGGCTGTGCAGAATGAGCCAACAGACACACAGACAAGTCTGTGGCCCATGGAGCAGTGCCCCACCAGTCACCCCCATGTCAGGGACCACCCACACCTGGGAGCCCTGCGTCCAGCTCTTCTGTGAAGATGGCTGCAGGTGGACCTGTTTGGTTCACAGACTGCAAAGGTCTTGCAGCTGCTGGAAATGGTAGAAAAATCCAAGACTTAACGATTTAGCAGCACCCCTTCTATTTAGCATCCATTAGGTAAAAGTCGTTCTGGTGCCCATGTAAGCAGCAGAGGGCAGCTCCCACTCCCAAGTGACGTCTATATTAAAAAGTGCAGCTTATTTCTGCTCGTTTCCCTGCTGCCTCGAACCCAGTAGTGATGAGACTCAGCTTGTTCCTAAGGCTCCTCCTTTCCAACGCCAGCAAGGTTTCTCCAGGCCACGCTGAGCCCCGAGATGCCCAAGGGTCCTGGTGGCCCTGGCAGAACAGGAAGAGCACCAGGAATGAAGAGTCCCTGCAGCAGCAGCCAGTCACACACGGTGGCCTCCAAAGTCCTCCAGCCGATCCACAGGTGGGCATGGGGAAGTGGCAGGAAGGTGACCTCCTTAGTGACACCATCTGTCCTAAGCCTACCTCAGGTCACCACTAAGGAAACCAGGGGCATGTGTTTAAAGGAGGTAAGGCCAGAGACCTGAACCACAAATGTGGTGCTGGGCACTGAGCAGAGCAGGGCACCATGATCAGCTCCACCAGCAAAGCACAAGTTGGCACCCACACCGGTGGGGACCATGGTGGCAGTGCCCATGTTTCAACCTCGTCTGCTCTACACTCTGATGGTCATCACACAGGTGGCCAGGACCAGGACCCTGAATGACCACTATGTGCTCTGGCTATGCTCTTAGGGAGGTGAGTAGCGTGGGAGGCTTCTAGAAGGCCGCATGCGTGTGATCCTATGCCGTAAGTCCAGCTGGCTCAGCTCACATGGGGCGCCAGTCAGAGGTGTTCCTCAGCTCTGCCTTGGTAAGTTAGAAACCTACGGGAGACCAAGAGCTTTGGACTCAGCCTTTCATTGATGCAGGTGGAGTCTCTGGGATCCCCCTGTGCACGGCCCCGTAGCCTCACTACTGGGAGGTGGTCCCCTAGCACCTGTTCTAGTAGACTGTGTATGGGGGCAGAGGTTGCGGCTCTTCCTGTGTGCATCCTTGCAGTGTTAGCACACAGAGCAGAGGTTTGAACACATCTGCCAGGTAAACAAGCAGTGCACAAAGGACAGAGGACGAGATTCCCGAGACTGTGACACAGAGGCCACCATGAGTCAGGCTCCTGCAGGCCCTCGTGGCTTAGCACACAGAGTTTAGGAAACCACAGCAGACAATTTTAAAGTAAGGAGCAGCAAATCCACATGGAAGAAATACCAAATTCACACAAAGTAGGAGGCTGACTTCATAGCTTAAAAACACAGAGTGATGAACACTGGGTGTGTGGAGGCAGGGCGTGCACTACACGAGCCAGGGGCAGCCTCTCCAGCCCCTCACAACAGCAGTCGCACGCACCTGACACCAGATGCAGCTTGCTGGTGGAACCTCGTCAAATGGCCAAGCCTGTCCTCAGTAGGAGATGGACACAGGCACAGGTGTGGGCTCAGTCACATCCCCATAGGGATTCCATATGGCTGTGTAGGGAGCAGCCCTCCCGGTGGCCTACGAGCGAGACAGCAAACATAGGACTAAGCCCTAGAGGAGCTGTGTGCTGTCCTCCCACCCACAGGTGGCACGAGGCAAGACCCTATGCATACTGCAGTGTGACTCGTGAGGACAGTGCACACCTCACAGGTTCACGGGCACAGCCACCGACATTTTCAACCCATGATCAAAGATCTGCAAAGCTGCCCCACCACAGAGGAAGAAACACATACGGTCAGCACACTTAGAAGGGGAGGAGAGAGCAATGCTACACTGCATGCCTGTCAGCTGAACAGCACGCTCCTAGGAGGAAATGTTTCTTCAATTCCACCTCAGAACCATAGCCCCATGTCTTCCCTTCTCAGCCAATCAGCAACCTGAAAAGATCAGGCAATTTCCAAGGTGCTATCCCAAAAGACAGGACCACTCCAACTGCTAAAGATTTTGTATCTTTCTGCTCACCCACCCACTCATCCACCCATCTGTTCATCCATCTATCCATCCACCCACCCATCCATACATCCATCTAATTGTTCATCCACCCATCTATGTACTCATCCATCTACTTGTTCATCCACCCATCCATCCACTTGTCCATCCATCTATCCATCCACCCATCCATCTACTTGTTCGTTCATCCATCTCCTCATCCATTCATTCATTCACTTATCCATCCATCCACCCACTCTTCCACTCATCCTTCCATCCATCTATTTATCCATCTATCCAAACATGCATCCACCTACCCATCCATCTACTTGTTCATCCATTCATTCAACCATCCATCTCCTCATCTACCCATCCATCCACTTGTTCATCTGTCCATTCATTCACTTATCCATCCATCCATCCATCCATCCATCCATCCATCCATCCATCCATCCATCCATGCACTTGTTCATCCATCCATCTCCTCATCCATCCATTCATTCATTTATCCATCCACCCAAGCACCCACTCACTCTTACACCCATCCATCCATCCCATATGTCTATCCATTTATCTTTCCCCTGTTTCAAAAAGTGATTTAAGACTATTGCTTTTAGTGCAGTCCTTTGTTTTTAAATGTAAAGTTCGCTTTCATTCCTAATTTTTAAAAGAACACAGATTTTTCCAGAATGTCTTTTTTCTCCTTCTCTCTGCTTTCTTTCTTGCTTTCCCCCTTCTCTTCTACCTTACAAACCCCTCAGAGGAAGGTTGAAATGGGATCCCCGGTCAGAGCTGAGGAGAACTGCAGTTCCAAATGCCAAGGAGCCTGATGCCAGCTGCCCTTCCTCTGTGCACAACCCCAGGCCATCCTGGCCTCATGCACTGCACTGGCATCCAGCATTTGGTCATCCATCTTTGAACCTGTGTGTCACCACAGGGTGACAGGAGCACGTTTGGAACTGGAGTGTGTCACCACATGGTGACAGGAGTCAGTCTGGAGCTGGTGTGCCACCATGCGGGATTCCAGAGTCTGCATCCATGTGACCAATGCCCTTGCCGGCACAGGGACACTCCCATGCCTGTGAAGGGCTGTGCAGGTGGGAAGTCCCAGGAGAGTGCAGCCTAGGATGACTCATTTAGCTGCACTGGCTGAGGGCAGAGGTCCCACGCTGCTGCCTTCCCCTATGAAGGTCATTAGAGATGAATCCCAAAACAGACGCCCATCAGATTAGCAGACAAAATGTTTCCATGGCAACAATTGGACAAGAGTGGTCCTGCAATCGGCATTAATTTAAAATATTTTCCCTGAGTCTCCTTGGAGTCGGTTGCCTGAAACACAAGTGCCTGCCAGCTCTCTAATCTGCGGCATCCTTTGAAACTCCATCCAGCGAGTGCTGGAGCGGAGCCAATTAAGGGAAGGGAATTGGGTGGATCTGGGGAAGCTGGCAAGACTGTGTTTACCAATTAGCTTTTTTTATGATGCAAATGCTGCACACCATGCAGCAGGAATAAAAGCTAGCTGCGCTGAATATGAAACTGTTAATTGCATTTTCAGAGACACAGCTACAAGGTGAAACTAATCATACAAATGATAACCAAGTCTCGCCACCTACAGAGCTTCGCCACTGCACTTCCACTAATCTGTATTGAAACAGCCCCCATCGTCGTCACAGGAAGGGAAAACATAGCATTTTGTACAACCTTCCAATTTTAAAGAGAAAAATGTGTGTGAGTGTGAAGAAGCAATGTAAAGGACATTTTCCATTTAAATCCGATTAATAATGTTAACAAACACCACTGCAGCCCAGGGCAGGGTGGCACTCGGAGGTGCTTCTGCTGAAGTTGCACAACACTGCATTTGCAGGTGAGGCTCAGAAGGAGCCTGCTGAGGAAGGGAGGGCTGAGGTGGTTTGGTGCATGGGGTTTCTGTGGGGGCTTCCCAAGGGCTCTTCTGGAACTGCACTGAGATTTCTGGTGCCCATGTCCTGAGCCTCAGCATCCAGGCTGCTCCCTGGGTGGGAGCCCAGCCCAGAGCCTGGTGCAGGGCCTTTGCCCAGGCTCCGTGCTGCAGGGGGAGCCCTCCCAGTCCAGGTCTGTGCTGGTGGTGGCTGCAGAAGGGCATGCAGCCACGTCATAGGCAGATGCCAGTGTTAAATCCCCCACAGAAAGTGTGTGCTTGCCCTCAGCTCTGTACTGACTGCCCCTAGGCTGCTGAAGCAGCAGGCAAGCAGCCGAGAAACGGGCTGGGACAGGGAAGGACATCAGCCCCTGCCACACCTTCCTGGAGGGGCTCAGTCACAACCCACACCTTGCATCCTCTGAGAAGGAAACTCCAGAAAGCCCGGGCCAGGGAGAAGCTAAAGGACACGCGGCTCTACCCCACAGCCCCACTCACTCGCGGGGGCCTCAGGGCATCTCAGATGTGCCCAGAGGGCCCCCCAAGCCTGAGCTGCCCGGGGCTGTGTGTACCTTGGTTCCAGGACTCTGGAACCAAGTGACCAGCCACTCGTGGCCCTTCCCTGTAGGCTCGGTGGGAGACACAGCTGGCCTGCCACGGCCTCGAGAAGGCTCTATCCTGCTTGGCCTTCCCTTCTCACTGTGGGGTGGCCCCGCAGCATGGGAATCAATGCACTCCTATGTGTGCTCAGGGGTGGGGTCAGAGGAGGCCACCAGGTCTGTCCTCCTGAGTGGGCTGGATGCACACCCCCGGATGTCAGCAGGAGCCCATCCCCTGATCCTCAGTCCCTGTGCAGCCATGGCTGGAAGCCCCACCATGCACTCCTGTCCCTTGTGGAGCAGGCAATGGGACTGAAGAGCCCACGGAATTCTGCCTGTCAGACTCTGAGTTCAGAAGCCTCGAGGATCAGCCCTCCTCAAGCACTGCTCAGCTCACGCAGACGATGCTGGCAGACTGGTGAACAGGACAATGCACGTACGCAGCAGCAGTCACTGATGGCTAAGGGGACAGCCACATGGACAGTTGTGCCATCTTCAAGGTGGCCAGACAGCTTTGAGGGCAGCATGCCCCACAGGACCCCTGATGAGGAGATGGCACCTGCTTCTGTGGCAGGGGTGCGGCTGAGCTGCAGGAATGGCTATCTCAGGAGTGTGCTGGGGGCACAAGGCATGGTTAGATGTGCATGTGACCAAAGACCCCCTGTCTCTCCTGTTGATGTGTCTTGTCCTTCAAAACTTATTTCAGAAAACAATCTGCCTCAGCAGTGAAGAAATCTTGGTTTGAACTTGAACTTGATCTTGTCCCCAGGCCACCTGATTCAATATCACCAGTTGTGGCAGAGGTTTTCCCTGCTCAGATATTTGGTTTGTTCTTCTTTAAGAATAATTAAAAAATATTTTTTTTTAAAAAATAAGAAAATCATTAAGAAAGTGTGATCACTTCATTGATATCCAGAGGCAGAGGCTCATTCTGACATGACTGGCTTGAGCAAGGGACATGGAACTGACCCAATGTAGCAGAAATCGTGGACACAGGGGTGCTGCCTCCAGCAGGCCCTGCTTCCAGGGTATGCTGTTTGCAGGAGAATGCACACTGTCACCAGATAGCACTAGCTTGTGTCAACTACCAATTCTAATGCTCTGCACTTGCTACCTGAGTGAGAATGTTAACCGAACAGCACCCAGACGTGGGGCAGAGCAGCCACCAGGGAGGCCAGGGCCATCCCCAGGCCATCACCTTCACTGGGTCCTGGAGGATGCAGGTGGAGTCCTCGGGGGGCAGGCAGGGCCTCAGTGAGGCCAGGGGGCCAGCCTGCTAAATTTACGCAGCTGTTTCTTGTCTACCCAGTGACTCAGAGAACTGAGAAACGTGAGCATATCAAATAGAAGGCCCTGAGACTGCCACCTAGAAGCACCGTGGGCCAGTGTCTGTGGGTACAGGGGCACGCTAGGGCCTCCCGCCAGCCTCACCCTGCTCCACTGCAGCCCAGACACAGGAGGCCCTGGCCACGCCCAACAAAGTGTCTGTGGTCCATCTTGTCACCACTGCACCCACCTCAGTGTGGCTGGAGCTGCCCAGGACAGGTCCCTGGCACCCCTAGTGCCCTGCATGTCAACTGTCCCCTGTGCTTTTCCCTGTCCTGGAGGCTAGATCCTGCTTCTTGTGCCAACCACTTCCAAGTGTCCAGAAGCCCCATTCTGCACCCATGTGGGGGGCTCATGCCCAGCTGCTCATCCTCCTGCAGGCCAAAGGGTGTCACTGCCAGGCCCAGCACTGCCCTTCTCTGCCCTCATCACCATTATCCCTTCATCCACTGCAGCTCCACCCTGCACCTTGATTCAGTGCATCTCTTGATCCACTCTAGAAAGGCAAGGACCTGTGTTTGTGATTTCAACCAAACACAGATTGAAAATATGACAAAAAATTGCATCTTCACAGAAGACAGATGGACTTCATAATTGTTCCAAACGGCAGAGCAAACTGGGTAGGCGGTGTGCACTCTGATGCGGCACAAGTGAACTGGGGCAGGACTGTGTGGGCGACACAACACCACATCACTCTCCTGGAAGCCCCCAGGGATGCTGAGGGCTGGCTGTGAGCACAGGGAAGGCATGAGCTGGGGCTGCCCAGGGCGTCCCCACCTCTCGGAGGCTCCGTGCTGGTTTGCTTTGCTTGCAGAGGGAGGGAAGTAGGCAAGTGGTGGCCCAGCTCTGCCCCAGAGGTCAGGTTGGGCTTGACCAGGTGAGTGGGGTCAGGGCTGCCAGAGGGTGGCAGGGGAAGCCTGGTGCTCATCCTCGGGAGGAAGGACCATCAGGGGCCATGCAGGCCCTTGGGGTAAAGTCAGTACAGTGTGGTGTTTCCTGACAGCTGCCTGGCTCTGCCCACGACTGGCAGAAGTAGAGGGTTCACACTCAGCCTCCAGTGCACCCGCGTGGTGCTCTCTCCTAGGGATCTCTACACCAGAGAGCTTGGTGCCAATACTGTGTGCCCAGCCTCTCGACACTCCCCACAGGCAGCCCTTCAGCCCCTGCCCTTCTGCTTTCTCTGAGTCCCCAGCCTGCTGACATTGCAGGCCTGTGCTTGCTTGTTGGAACACAACAGGTTCTCGGAAAGAGTCAGGTGCCATACAGGGCGCGGTGATTATGAGGGAAACACGTTTAGAAGGCCTCACTGCAAATAGCAAGGGAGAAGGAAGGAAAATGGCTGCAGGTGAGGCTGTACACTTTCCTAATTCAGAACAAGACCATGAGCAGCTCGAGGAGGTTGGCAAATCGCCCCCTGAATGCATGCTCAAAAGCAAGTATCCCACTGGGTAGAGAAACGGTTTTCCTGAGCAGCAGCAAGACCAGGGTTACTAAGGAAAGACTGAAAAAGCAGGAAGCTCCTCTCGAGCAGCTCAGGATAGTGTGGCCAGCTCACTGTATGTCCACCCTGGAGTCTTACCTCCAGCAGTTACCATACGTCCACTCTGGAGTTTTACCTGCAGCAGTCGCTAGAGATCTACCCTGAAGTCTTACATGCAGCAGGTGATGGGTGCATTGCGAAGGCAGGATACACAGGTGGATCTGCCACAGCAGCACAGCTGTAAACAGGACCTCACTGCACCGCGAGAGACTTGCAGCAGACAGCACCACGGAAGCCCCCAAACCCTGCGGAGCTGGACCAACCGCTGCAGTTGGGCTTGCCCAAGGAAGGCACATCCAAGCCTGGCCGCAGCCCCCCCCACCCAGGGGATGTGGCTTGGAAACGGTCCCTAGGCAGGTGACCAAGTGAAAATGGGCATAAGTCCACAGGACGGCGTTGAGGAGGAGAAATCTGGACAGAGCCTGACACAGAGGAGGTAACAGGAGAGGAGAGAAGGTGGTACTCCGAGCCAAGATGGAGCCATGTAGCTGCAAGCCAGGGGCCACCAAGGACTATCAGGGACATAGACACCGGCGCACACCAGGAGAGATCCTCCCAGAACCATCAGCAGGAGCAGCTCTGCCGGCACCTGGGTCTCAGAATCAGGAGAGGTTTCTGCAGCCCTGAGCCCAGTGTGCTCAGCTCGTGGCACCTCCTATTCACCCAGCACAGTGTGTAAGTGAGTGGCTCAGGGCCCTGCCCTCCTGGGCACCCTTCCTGCAAGTGTGTTCTGCATGTTGGTGCTACGTTGCAAGTGGAAGAGAAGGAGTCACATCAATGATCACCAGGAATGCTTTCACAGCTGCGGAAGGTCTGCAGGGCTGCGCACTGAGTCCACAGAACAGACTGCAGAGCCTCTACTGCTCCCCTAGTTCACCCAGGCTTTCTGCAACTGAAAGCCAGAACCAGAATCTGCTCTTGGACACTCTGCTCTGGCTCCTGTGATCCTGCAGTGTGGGGACCTCAATGGAGGGACCAGGGTTCCGCATCGCACCTGAGTTCTTCTCGGTTCCTCCGAGCTGTCTCCAGTACTGGACATGCGGGGCTGTCTCTGGTCATGGACTTAAGGGGTCCATTTTGTTTTAAAGGAAAGACAGGTCTGATGGGGCACAGCACAGACAACACATCCCCTGGGCCCTAACTGCAGCGAGACGTGAGACGTTCCTACATGACCAGATTCTGCCAAGCGCTGTGGCTCTGTGCCGTGGCCAGTACAGAGGGAAGTGCGAAGGGAACTCCTTCACATGGAATCCTAATGGAAATGAACGCTTCCTCCCTTCAGAGAACACACCGGGAAGGCACAGGCTGTGTCTTGGCCTGGCGTTCTTGCCTACGCCTTCCAAAGGGTGTAAGGAAAATGGTGAAGAGTCACTCAATAGAGTGACAGAGACAGTCAGAACAACACTGTCCTCTGTGAAGAACTCCGGGGCACAGGGACATGCAAGCTTGTGCCTTCTGCTAAGACGCAGTCCTGTTCCTAGTGAACACGGGAAGTATAGAATTCCCACTTCTCTTATGAGGCTGTCCCAGGGCCACGGAGATGAGCATCTGCCACCGATGTGCTGACACCACTAGAGAGCAGCCTGTGCTTCTCCCAGGCTCTCTCGTGCTATGCTGCCGTCCCTGGGAGTGCAGATTGCCATGGTTTCGTTGTTGGTAAGCACCATACATCTATGCAAGATGAAGTCCTTCACAGAGGTCCTGCACCTGTCAGCAAGTGACTGAGGAGGCACGGGCACCTTCCACACAGGTGCCACCGCTGAGCTGATGCACCTTGGGACACCCTTCAAGGGGAGGTGGAGACTGGACAATCGGACGAGGGCGAGGTGGAGGTGCCGGAGGCGGCTGTTCCCATGGGCCGTCTGTAGGGTCCTGGCTCGATCTCACTGAAGGCTCCACACCTCTGGAAACTCACACAGAGCTGCCAACTCGTGGGCCCTTCTTGTTTCCACCAGATGGAGTCCTGGGACTGAGTCTAAATTATTTGCCCCCCAAAGGCAGAACAATCTCTTGGGGCTCAGGAAGGGCAGTGGCATGAAGACCCCATCCAGGAGGGCACAGCACGTGGGATAGGGTGGGCGCCAGCTCTCAGGTGGTGGCCTCAAGCACCATGAGGACTCCACTTATACCAAGCTCCACCAAGAGGAAGTCATGGAGACTGCCCTGGGCGAGTAGAACTCGAGCTGCTGAGACATGAGCTGTCCCTGAGAGATGAGGTGACCCGTCTCCAGAAGAGGTGGCCAGTGCTGCCATGCGCAGCAGGTGCTGGCTGAGCTGTGTCTAAGAACTCAAGCGCTGCACTCGAGTGGCCCTCACTGTGGGAAGAGCAGGGGAGATGCTGAGAGGCACTGGTGACAGGAGAGTGATAAGCCAGGGGTGGCTGAGGGTCTGCACGCACACCTCTTCCAACATGCTCAGGGTTAGATCATGAGTCAGCAGTTGGTTATTTTTCTAAATCTTTTTTTTTTTTTAAGAGAGAGAGGAACAGTGTGTGTGAGAGAGAATCAATTTTATTTAGTTTTTCATGTGGCTTTCTTTGTTCCAACATATTGTTGTATATGTGGTGCTGGTGTTTGAACCCAGGTCCTCGCACATGCCAGGCAAGTGCTGTAAATGCTGAGCCACTGCTCCGGCCCCAGTTGGTTATTTTTAAAATGCCAAAAATGGAGCTACCACTGAGGCCCAGCAGAGCTGAGCTATACATGCAGGACAGCAACGCTGAACTGACCAGGGCGCATGTGTGGCTGTCACAGGGCTGAGCGCACGGAACCCGGGGGACCCAACACAGCTGCTGGGAAACACCTGCACGGTAGCACCAGCACTCCAGCTGACAGAGATGAACAAGCGGAGCTGGCTCGTCCCGGAGGCAAGTTGGCCTCAGAAATAAACCTGAGAGCAAACAATTGGGAAGATGTTTGCAATCATCGTGTTGCCACGTCCTAACCTCACGCCAGCCCTCCGCACGTCCACATCAGCAAGGGCAGAGCCCGAGAGGCGGCCTGGGATGGCGTGTGGGTGATGGCCATGGATGTGGGAGTCTCTGAGTGGGAAAAATCCAGGGTCACTCAGCACAGTGAGTCAATGATCCTCTACAGCTGCCACAGTCCAGAGCCTTGTGCTCCAGCCAGTCCTGTCAATACGTGGCCCTGGTGACCAGTCCTGCACACACCATAAGCTGTCCATGATAACATGCCCCAGCATGTCTTGGGGGGACTTTCAAAGTTGAGGCTACAGGAGCCATGGGGACACTAAGAGGGGGTTCAGCTGGAGGCATGTCCACCATGCCGGCTATGGCTTCCTAGTGCAGAACCAACTCTCAGCCACCACCTCTCACTTGCAGGTGATAGGCAGGGCTTGCGCTACCCAGCTTTGGTCCAGGGCCATGTACTCACTTAGAAGTCCCCCAGGTGGGACCGGCAGAGGAGCAGGCCCCAGGCTGGTGACAGGGAGGAGAGTGGCTGAACAGAACATCTCCTGGCGACCCCATTGGAACGAGCCATGGGGTAGGTCCCACTGAGATCCCCCAGTACCCCTTTGCAGAGCCCTGGGGTGGGTCCCGTGGAGTCCCCCCAGTAAGCTCTCACAGAGCCCCTGCCACCAAGCACCTGCTGCACAGCAACCTAGGTTGAGTGCCTGCCCACTCTGTCCACTGTGCTCTGCTTCTTTCTTCAAGGTTATGAAGATGACCACACAGGTCCCTGAGGCCAGTGCAGCAGTAAGAGCTGAGGGTACCACAGCCCGAGACCTGGAATGGCACCTGGCCTCCCTCATCAGGCCATGAACAGGCACAAGTACAGGGGTGGGGTGAGGGGAAGCACAGTGACATCCACAGCAGACCGTGGCTCAGAGCAGGGATGGCCAAGTATTGGCACCAGGCCACCCATGGGCTTTGGGTGTGGGGAGGCAACAGGCACAGCAGTGAGCAGTGGCACAGAGGTGGCTGGGGGTGGGTAAATCCAGGGTGTAACTGGTGCCTGAGGAGGAAGGGGGTCAGTTGGAGAGAGCTGGACCCAGTGAGGCATGATGCTTAGGCCGAGGTAGAGGTGGGCTCTCCCAGAACCCATGGGCACCTGGGAAGCTCTCCAGCCAACAGGGCATTGCAGGAAGATGGGGGCGAGCAGGATGGCCTGGGGCTAGGGGCAGGTGCAACATGTGGGCAGGCGCGAGGCAGTGAGGGGCCGGAACTGAGGTCAGGGCTGGGCAGAAGCAGGGACAGAGACAGCAGATGCGTACCAGGAGTGCCTAAGAGACATGTGCCAGGCTGACTTCCACAGCACTCTCTTCTGTGAATCTCTGTTCAAGGATAATGCACACATGAATGTGCACACACCCACACACATGCACATACCCACACATTTGTGCTGTCGGATTTTTTCACTATTTCATAAAACAGAGTTTGAGAAAAACAATGCCTTTCTAACCTCAGACCATGAGGAGAATTCTTCTGGAAGTTGCAGGTCCCTGTCCTAAGGGTACCTCACTTCTTAGAAGTAAGTGTTAACAGTAGAGGGAAAGGCTTAGCTCTGCAAAGGCGAGTGATGTGCGTTAGGCAACAGAGTCCCATCACCCCTCCTAACCACCCTCCTCACTGTCATCGTCACCTTCTCCACCTTACTGCGGCAGGGTTCCTAGGTGGAAACCTCTCTACTTTACTAGGACTATATAGTTTTGTTCCACTTCACGCCTTTGATGTGTTCATGTGGCTCAGTGATCACTCTAAGTTTCTAAGGATAGCGTGAATCAGGAATTCACCAATTCAGGCAGCCAACATGCATTGAGTACCCGTTATTTGCCAGGTGCCATGCAAAGCCTGTGGGCCTCTCAAGTGACCCCTGAGGGAGGCACATAGAGAGGGAACTAATATTCGGAGAGATCAAGTGCCCAAGGCTGCAGGTGGTGTCGAAGCCAAGCCCTTGCTCTCCTTCCCTCCCTTCCCAGCACTCCTGCTCACCACCTCTCTCCCACTGCCTCTCCTTGCAGGGAGCTGGGTCAGCTGCAGCAATGACCCAGGCCTCCGTGTCATCATTCTGCAAGCCACCTGCAGTCCTGCTCCCCAGTATGTCCATCTGCAAGGTCAGACAGCTCCTCGGCCTGTGTTCTCTGCCTGTCCCACCTGCTTCCGCTGGTCCGCGTGGGCATCTCAGCTCCTAAGTGAGGCTAAGCTACAGACCCAGGGTGGTATCCAGGGTGACTCTCTCAGGCCCTCAGCCAATCCTTGAGGTAGATCCCTTGAGGAACTTGGCCCACCTTCACAGTCTCACCCTGTAATGCTGTGCAGGAGCCACCAGACACGTGCTGGTGCCCAGTGATCACCTGTTGCCACACATCTGTTCCCTGCAGAGGCCCCAGGAGGGGAAGAGGAGAGGACTCCTGTATTAGGACATGTAGTGACGCACACCTGACCTAGATTGCAAGCGTGTTTCTGAAAAGCTGTCTGAGTCAGAACACCCTTGAAACAGCCTAAGAGGCTTCCGTTTAAGGCACTGTGGAGAGTGACTCTGAAGGGTAGAGGCTTTCAGTGAAGGCCCAGTGACATGCGCTAGTCATGCTTTTCAGCAATTACTCTTATGTTTCCATCTTCTGTTAAGATATCAAAGACGATCAGGATTCATAGACTGCAAGCCTCCAGGAGCTTCACACTGTGAATGCCTGTGGGAAGTTTCTTTCACACTTCTTTGGTACCGTGCCCTTTGGTTTTATCAGTAAGAATAAGGTTGCATCAACCTTATTGGTTGGTTCGTGATTTTTACTGACATGTGCTGCAGAGCCTCCAGTAGACTCTTCTAGGAATGCCTCTGATTATTTGTGGGAGTCTCAAGAGTGTCCGTGGAGGTTCTAAGTGCTCCCCCAGAGTCTTCCCTCTAAGCTTCTCCCAGACCCCACAGCCACCAGACTTACATGGTGGCTTCCTGCTTTCCCATGGCTGTCTATGCTCCAACTTGCTCTGCAACAGGGTCAGCAATCTCCTTTCTTTGCAGAAGAGTCAGGCGAGGCTCAGGCCCTATGTCATTCCCTGTCTTCCCCCACTCCTGCCCTACCTGATCACACAGGGAGACCCTGGAGTAGGGAGGCCCCAGCACAGAGACCAGGCACAGGCCTGCGTCACTGCTCCACTTGCATTTGCCCAGTCCCCATTGGGTGTCTGGACTCTGTCCCTTTTGTGCAGGTACAGGAAGCACAGTGTGGCCATGCTAACCCCAGGGAGACCTCTGGCATGTGCACCCTGGGAGTTTGTGCCTCCTAGGCCTGGTTCTTACTGAAGGTCAGACCCAAGGTGCTGGGGAGTCTGTCAGAGAAGCTACAGGTGCTGGTGATGCCAGGGTGATGGGTGGCAGCCATCTCCCAGTGGCATGACTGTGTCTGGACTTCAGGCCCTGCGCATTCTGTCAATGTGAGGAGGTACATTGGAGACCTGGAGCTGCCTGTCCTGGGTCCCAGTTATAACTTGGCTCTGAAGTGTGACACTGAGGACAGGAAACAGCCGTGATCCAGGAATCAGAACTCATCACAACTTGCAGGGGACAGCTCGCCCCTGAGTAGTCACACCATGCCCGTGTGAGTAGCACCAAGGGACCTAGCATCTGCAAAGCTGGAAGCTGAGCCCACAGGTCCTGTTGTGATACTCTCCAGGCTAGTGCCTGCCACCGCCCTCTCCCTGCTCTGACACCGTGCAGTGCTGATTGCAAAGTGCCCCAGCTGGCAGTGAGCTCACTCCACTTTCCTTCAAGTGCGGTTTTTATTCAGTTCACAGATGAACCCAATTAGCATATCATTGTGACTGATTAAATATGCCTCATGTAAATTCACACGTCAAAACACACCACTTAGCCAAGCAGGCCTCGCTGATAGCATCTGCGGCGGCTGTGCGGACAGAAAGCTGAGGTTCAGATCTGCAGGCCTGCCTGGGAGAGAGGCAGGGGACGCCAGGGCTCCTCCTTGGGGACGGAGTACATGGATACTTGTGGCAACTGACAGAGCACAGATCAGCCCCGCGTGATCAGCTCATGGGGTGATGGGGGCCGGGCCTCGTGTGAGCGGAGACGGCAGGATGAAATGTGTATGCCGGCTCTCAGCTGCGGGAAGCTCTGTCAAGCCTTCCAGTGTTGGCGCAGTCACAGTCTGCTGTAAGAGATCTCCCATGCCCCGTTCTGCTCCTCATATGTCCTGATGTCCTCTCTAGAGAGGAGCGGCGCCCAGCTCTGAGAACTGGACTGTGAGGGGAAGAAAATGGAGGCCTGCTCTAGACCCTTGGGCAGCAGGCTTCATGGGTTACTGGGGGCATTTTTGATGAAGTGGTTGGTGTCAGCTGGGTCTAGGCCTGTACCACCCGCAGTGCCGTCCCCTGGGAAGCCTGGAACCCCCGTGGGTTCTCTGCATAGTGATCCTTCCATCTCCCTGGCAGGCCTGCAGTGGAGCTCAGCAGGCAGGTGGCCCCACAGCTTCCCTCTACATCCACCACCTTCCTGTGAGGCCACGCTGGGGTGGAAGCAGCAAGGCCGGAGTGCTGTGGGCCTGCACTGCCCACTGCTTCTGCCCAACCGGGAACCCCTCTGGCCTGTGCCCAGCTGGCCCTCCTTCCCTCTGTGTGCCTGTGCCAGCTGAAGGCTCTGCTCCTCCCACATCTTCAGGCTGCCTCAGCCAACCCCAGCCCACTGTCTCTGCTTTCCAGAGAATCTGGCCGACATGCCACCTCTGAACACAAACAGCACTGCCCTTCAGCCACTGTCCTGAGCCCCATGGTGGCATGGGCAGGAAGTTCAGAAGGCAAAGGGGCTTCCCAGGATGGCAGGCAGCAAGGAGTGACTGATGCGGCACTGGAGGAAAGGCAGGGTGAGAGGAGGAGACTGGCACCCGCTCTTGCAACGGACTCTGGACGTGGTTTCCTGGCTCAGCTACCCATTCCGTGTGCAAATAGACTGTAGGAAAGAGGAAGATAGCAATTCACAAGGAGAAAGAGAAGGAAACGTGCCCAGGACAGACTAGGGTGTCTCTTGTAGGGAGCTCTGAGAAGGGGTGAATGCATGATGTGGAAACAGACTTCCTGGTGGGTCATGAAAACACCCTCAAAGGCAACAACTCTTGGTGGTAAAAGCACACGAACACAGCTGTCGTGTTCTGTAGCCCTCCTACAAATGTGCTTCTTTCAGATGAGGCTGGAACCCAGGGGAAGGGCCAAGGGAGCCCCTGAGGGTGGGGGCCCACAAGCAGAGGCATTTCCACTTCCCTTGGCAAAAGCTAACCCTTGGATTTTGGGAGTGCTGACGGGTGCGCTGGCTATAGCCCCAGGGCCTCTGCCCAGCGCTGTCAACGCACGTGCTGGGACCAAGACAAGTACTGAGTCCAGTTACAGAACTTGGCAAAGGGACAGCAGGACCTCCCTTAGGCAGGGTATGGCTTAGATGTGGGGGTAGCCAACAGTTCACACAAGACAATGCAAGGAAGTTCAGAGTTGAGGTGATCGGGCCAGGAGAGCCTTGGCCCTACCAGCATCTGAAGCCACCTGAGCAGATTGGCTGGGTGGTGGCTATGGTGGGCGGGAGTGACTGGAGGAGGTGGCCCTGGCACAATCCTGGCAAGAAGAACCTGACTTCAAATCATACTGCGGGGCCATAGTAACAGAGATGCATGGTGCTGGCATAAAACAGACGCGCAGACCAGCGACACAGAGAAGACAGAGGGAAACCCACAGGGGAACGGTCATCTGATCTGCTCAAAGGGGCCTTTTCAACAACAGTGCTGGGACAACTGGACATCCACAGGAAGAGGTGTGAGTAGACCCTTATCTCCCACCCTGCACAAGCAACTCAAAACGGATCAGAGACCTCGGAACTGGACCAGAGTCTGTGCCACTCCTGGAAGCAAACATGGAGTCCAACCTCGGGCACAGAGGCACAGCCAGGGGCTTTCTCAGCAGGACGCCTACAGCTCAGGAACAATACCAAGCTCACAACTGGGTCTCCTCCAGCACCCAAACCTGCCAGGTTCCCCTGCCCTGGACCTCCACAGGCAGTGGCTGTCTGGAGGCTCTTCCTGAGCTTGCCAGGCTTCCTGAGGCCTCAGCCTAGTTGTCACCTCCCCAGAGAGCCCTACCCAGCCTCCTTCCTCCCTGAGCAGGGCAAACAACTCAGCTGGCCATGGTCAACGCGCGCACACACAGAGGCCACGTCCTCACGTGCAGGTGCCTCCTTCCTCTCTGTCCTCCCCATGAGACTGAGCCCTGAACAGCCAGGGAGAGCATCTTTGTATTCTACTGACTCTCTCGGTGCCTGCTGCAAGTCACTGTCTCTACCAGTGTTTGCTGGGGGATGAGGGCCAGGGAAAGGAGGCAGGGTGCCAGAGTAGGACCATGAAGTACCCAACGACAGGCCAGGAGCTGTGGAAGGAAGATAAGAACACTGGATTCACACTTGCAGGCTGAACACTGTGTGTCTCCAGCTCACTTAACCCTCCCACCTTCTGGATCAAAGCTCAGAGAGGCTGAGCCGCTTGCCTGAGCTCATGCAGCAGGGAGTGGCAGGGCCAGGTCTGCATGGCCTCACTGTTCCCACAGCTCACATGCAACCTATGGCCTGGGGGTATACCAGGCAGGGAGCAGAAACCAGACTGGGGCTCCTATTCCTGTCTCCAGTTTGACCTTATGCCAGGCTCTGTGCTAGATGCCAAGGCTGTAAGCCTTCACACGCTCTGTCCCGCGTCTCTCTGTGTGTACTCCTCCACGTCGGTACTCATGTAAAAAGCCCCACTTTTGATACCAGTTTTGGTAACTTTTGATACCAGTTACCCTGGGGTAGGAACCCCAGGACCTCAGCCTAAGGCAATCACACTGGCATAGACTCCTTCACCCAAGGTCCTGCCACAGGCACTGGGAAGACTGTGGCATGGCGGAGGTAGGGACACCAGAGCTGCCATGGAGCATGTGCCACACGCCACCCATCACATCGCCATGGAAGTGGACAGGATCTGGAGGTCATCAGGCAGCACGAAAGGCTGGGAGAAGAGTCCCAGGAGGAGGGAGGATGCCCTCCAGGCACACGTGGCAAGCACTCCATCACCAGCCACCAGCTGCTGGCAGAGCATGTGTTGAGGCTGGGCACTCAGCTCTGAGGGACACGGCGCTTCTCGAATCCTCTATCCAACTGATGCTTCCGTGGGTCAGGCTGCATTCTACAGCATGGAATAAAGCA
Source organism: Aplodontia rufa (assembly GCA_004027875.1). NCBI lineage: Eukaryota > Metazoa > Chordata > Mammalia > Rodentia > Aplodontiidae > Aplodontia > Aplodontia rufa. Next base: position 40,336 of record PVKS010003403.1, on the reverse strand, counting down.
GTTAGTTAACTGCTCACTGAAGACTGGTTTCCCCACCCATAGAAGGGGCACCAGCATGCTGGTCACTGAGGCATCTACTCAGGACGTATGGTTGTGGCAGGTGGGCAGGAGCCTGCGGTCATCCACTGCAATGTGCTGCAGATTGAAGGGACAAAGCCAGTTAAGCCACTCTGCTGGGAGAATGAGTGCCCACCTCTGTCATTACTGATGTGCACCAAGGACTGAGTACCACTTAAGCTCTAGCCAGCACTGATGGCGGGGGAGGGAGAAGTGGAGGGCATGGTGCTCACATGGTCTGTCACAACCTGCCCGTCTGCTCTTGCTGCTGCTGTGCCTCCCACCACATGAGCCTCCTGCAATGAGATCCTCCACAGAGTAGGGGTGCACCCTGTCCAAGTTCAACGGTCAGAAGGCAGACACCACCCTGCCCACCAGCATGAATGCCTCTCAGCAGCATAATGGCAACTTCAGCAAACGTGGAGCCAGAGGCTGCCATTTGCAGGGCCCTTACACAAGGACCCAGAAGCCTAGAGGGATGGTGACTGCAAGTGTCCTCATGCTGTTCACGCCATTCACGACTCAATGCAGCTGCCTTCTGGGGTCATACCTGAAGGACCCAGAATCGAGTCTGCATGAGCAGCTTGAAACACCTTAGCGTGGCTGCATCTGAGCACTCAGCATGAGCCAGCCCACCGCTGCATCCTCCCCACCATGGCGAAGTGACCACGGCCACTTCTCTTGAAAGCAAACCAGTAGCTGGTGACTGAAGATGGAACAGTAACACGATCCTATCAGCGCACGCTCAGAGCCAGGCTCACACAGGGCCACTCCCCAGCCAGGGGGCTGAGCAGCGAGCAGAGCCTTGTTCAGTGCCCTGGTGCAGAGCCGTGCCAAGCCACCAGTCAGACGGACACAGCAGGTGTGACAACGGCTTGAGCCTGCGGCCAGCCTGCCAGACCCCCTGCACTGGCCTCGTGCAATGCGTACGGGCAAGACACCCAGTTTGCACAAGGTTGCATGTAAATTGAGGCTGGGGTCTATGCTCTACCTTGCTGACTCCAGCTGTCCAGGGCCTCTGTGTGGGGGTCACAAAGAGCAAGGGCAGGGGAAGGAAGAGCCAGGGCTCTGGTCCCTTGAGGTGGCAGTGCCGCTCATGGCAGGTACTTTGGCCAGGTGGCTGCGTCACCTGATGGCCCTCCTGACCAGCTCCTGGCTGGAGTGTGACCAAGCAGGCCCCACAGCCCAGTGAGCTTGAAAGATGGCGCACTTTGCCCCTCCAGAACACAATGACCCCCAGGTCACCGTTAGGTCCCCGCAGTTTCCAGAAGTCGCACTGCTGGAGGGAGCAGAGAAGGCCTTCCCTGTGGAAACAGTTCACTAGGTCGAGGCCATCTGGTGTTCCTGGAAGGAGAGCACCAGCCTAAGTGAAGGGGTGCAAGGAGCCGATTCCATGATCACTTCCCAAGGGGATGACACAGTTCCCCAGGAACTCAGGGGCAGTGATACAGACACTGGCTGGGCTCAGGCCAAGGGAGACATGCTGTGCCGTGACCTTGGAGGCATCTTGGGAGAGGGAGCCAAGCGAGAAGACACAAGCAGACAGAGGGAGTGCCTACCCTGCCCCCGCCAGTGGGGGCAAGCGAGTTCTCTCCAAGGTCTCCTTGCTGTGCCTTCATGAAAGCCAGGACACAATGTCATGCTGCAGTCCCCAAGCTGGAGAGGCTGGCCACAGGTACAGGCCTGCACTGCTCTCCTGGTCCCTGACACAGCCACAGGCAAGTGCCAGGTGACCGCCAGAGTCCCCAGCTAAGAGGCCCTGGTTGGCCAAGACAGCTGGCAGGGACAGAAAGTTGCAAGTGGGAGTGGCTCGGGTGGGAGCATCTCTGGTGGGCATGGCTCAGGTGGGCTGCAGCAAAGCCCCCCAGGCAAGCCAAGGGCCTGTGGGATTTGTGCTGTTACCATTGGGGGGAGAAGTTCAATCATTCTGTAAAACGAGGCTCAGAACTCATTTTTAGAACAATAAAGGCAAAATCCATGAGGACTTCCAATGAATAACATACTCTGGATTTAATTACAGATAAAAGAAATCTGACTTCTACGAAAAGATGAAAAATTGCACACGTGGAATGGCAATTGCCCCAGAGCATGCGAGCAGCTGGTCTCTGTGTATTTTAGAATGAGAAGACTATGTAATCATTTGGTTCTTAGAAGGTTTCCTTAAAGAAAGATAAGCTGAATGAGTGCTAGGACCCGTTACGGAGCTTTCCAGGAAAACATCTGTTTGAGCTCTTTGAAATCTAGGCAGAGACTGCCTCTTCTGGGCCTCAGTTTACCCACAAGCTCCAGGCCCCTACTGGCACTCAGTGATAGTTTCCATCTGCTTTCCTGGGGAATCACGTGACAATGCAGCCTGCTTCTCCAACAGCGAGGTCTTGGACTGGGCCCCTGCAGCAGAGAGCATGACCCCTGCCCTGCCTGCTGTGATCTGAACTGCCAGACTGGGCCTACGGGGAGCCCATTTGGCCTCTGCCCTGTAGAGAGGCAGGCTAAGGGCAGGGGCAGTGGGCACAGTGTGTAGGACCGCCTTGGGCTGCCCATGTAGTCACCAGACCGAGTCCTCAGCAATGCTTCCCGCTTGCCAGTTCTTCAGGTGGAGACCAAGGGCTCAGAAGAGCACCGGCCTTCCAGCGGGCAGCACAAGACACTGACCACTGACGCCATGCTGGAGAACTCCAGAACAAGACAGGGCACAGAACAGACAGTGCCCCCTACAGAAAGAAGCCAGAGTGGTGACCTCAGAAACACGCCAGGCTACAGCTGCCCATCCACCCCTGCTGGCTCCTGAACTTTATACCCCAGGGACCCAACACAGGAGATACCAAGGCAGGTCCGTGTGCCTGCTCCACAGGCTGTGACAAGGGTATACAGGGCACCAGGAAACCTGCCACCCAGAGAGGGTGCTGGCAGTCACCAGGCTGTGGAGTGGGAAATGGGACCTCAGTAGATGGCCCCTCGTTTTCTTTGACATCAGTAAGCCCACACACGTGACACTGGGGCAGCGAGGGTTGGGAGAAGACAGCAGTACTGTCCTGCCTCCCTGAAGCCCTCTCCCACACCAGCAGCAGGGGCGTCTCTGTGGCAGCTGATGCTGACACCATTACAATCAGGTGTGGAAGATGCCACCCCTGCTTGGGGAGCCTCTTGGGGACCCTGACCTTTCCTGCTTTCCACGCTCCCACCAGTAGCCAGCGTGGGCTCACCCCTGCTGTGAGCAGAGCCCTGTGTGGTGGTGGGAGCAGAGGGGTGGTGGGAGCAGAGGCTCACAGGGTGGTGGGAACAGAGTGGTGGTGGGAGCAGAGCTCTGGGGGTGGTGGGGGTAATAGCCCTGTGGGGTGGTGGGAGTCACAGCCTAGATCCTTCCCTCTGAGACAGACCGTGCAGGCCAGGTGACAATGAACAGAGGTCCACACTGCTGATCCAGCTGTGTGGGCCATGCCTCCTGCTGCCTTCTTGCTGACAGAGCCCTGGTACCAGTGCAGGCAGGGAGACAGGGAGTATGTGGGCCCACAGATCCTCTGGTTCCTTGCTTGGGAAGTCACTCAATCACTGGTCTCCTTCCTGATGACCCAAAGCCCCTCCGCCACTCACATTAGTTATATTGAGTGTCCACTTAACTACTGTGGGCACACTTAATTTCACCACACAAACCTTGGAGGGGGTACTCAAATCACACCCAGCCACTGCACAGGGATGGCAGATGAGGGGACCATACCCAGCCACTGCAGGGGGACTACAGATGAGGTGCTTTTGGTCGACACAGCTTCTGTACCTCCAGAATCACTAGGGCTGGGCATAGCACATGGCTAGGTGAGCGCAGCTTCCCAGCAGTATACTCTAGAGCTCTGGGCAGCAGATGGTTTCTGAAAAGGGTCGGGGAGTTAATCCTGCAGACCTCCTGGGCTTGCCTTGTCTCCACCACATAACTGTGCCTTTGCCAAGGAGCAACTACACAGGTGGGCACAGCAAGCTCACTTCCTATGGCCCCTGCTGTCTGGGGCCCAGGCTGCAGGACATGGCAGAACTCCATGGGGGTCAGAGGACCAGGCAAGGTGATGTGTGGGGTCTCTTAGGTGTACAGAGAAGCATGCATGGCTGTCCTGGGAGTGGTGTGGGCTGAGAGCTGGGCAAAGGCAGAGACAGACATGACGAGAGAAGGGGGAACAAAGACCGGGCTGTGTTCTGCAGTGACAGTGCAGCAGTCTCTGGTGGGCACTGCCTGTGGCAGAGGCCAGCCAGCACAGAGGCTCTGTTCCTTGTCCCTACATTCCATTTTTTCAATGTGAAGGAGACCAAGATGTGAATTGGCTGCTTCTCTGGATGAGGTCAGCATCTGTGGGCTGTGTCTTCCTTTGTGTGTGGTGGTCCTTGGCTGAAGATGGCCAGCTCCCTGGCCCAGCAAGGCCCAGCATGGTGCAGTTGCTATTAGCAGGAGTGACCTCTGCAAGTGAGCACCCACTGGAGGGTTTCCAGAATTGCAAAGCTGGCAAGTGACTGGAGGTAGCGACATCAGAGGTCAGGGCTTCGCCCAAGCCACCCTAGGTCAGCTAAGACACCACAGAACCCCGGACACACCTCTCCATGCAGGTGGCTGCGGGCTGAGCTGGGGACATCCTCTGTGAAGCTCAGTATGGACAGGAGCGGCACCAATGCCCAGGCCCGACTGCACCTGAGCCTGCCTTCCTATACCCCGCGATCCTAAAAGTGAGCAGCTGGCAGAGTGCAGACTGCCTTCCCACCTGAAAGGAAGAGCCATCCACGCAAGCACAGGCCAGAGCCGCCCTTCCAGGGCTGCTCACAGGTGGCAAGCTGCCTCTGCACTGCCACCATCTCGCAGTGACCCTTAGCACCTCTGGGCTGTGCCTCACACGAGCCACTGGCACCTTGTACACAGTGTTGCTGTAGAGGTGGATAGGACTGGCTGCTGCAAGCCTGGTCCCCACAGCAAGGTGCTTTTGTGGCCCCAAGACAGCCTGCAGCACCTGGCCAAGAGCATGGCTGAGAGGCACTCTTCCTCTGGCTGCACATGCAACGCTCAGATCCTGGCAGCCTGGGGTTGCCCAGGTGAGTCTCAGAGTAGCGGCTGCCTACTCAGTTGATCCTGAGGCAACCTCAAGGTGAAATTATCAGTCCTGCCTGACACAGAAGGCATCCTTGAGTTTAAAAAGACCCAATGCTTTCTCTAAATTCACTTGGCAAAAAGGGAGAACTGAGGTCCTGAACCCCAAATACACACACTTTCATCTCCACCCAGCAACCTCAGCTGCTGTGAGCTAGCACAGGGGACATCTGGGGGATGGAGGGGCTGGGAGCTGGCCTCCACTGGCTCCTTGTCCAGGGGAGCTCCGTCTCAACTGGCCCAAAGCAAGGAAGCCGTCCCTCTCTAGACATCACTGAACACAGACGTCTTTGAGAGGTGATGATGGCTCTCCAGGCCCCTAGCTGAGCCCTCTTGTGCTACTGACCAGTGTGTTAACATCCTCATCACCATGAGGCCAACCAGGAACTGTGGCCCATGGCCGAGCCCCACAGCATGGCCCACAGCACAGTCTTCTCGGGGATGTCAGAGGCCTGCTGGGAGCCATACCCCCAGCACGTTCTTAGGAGGGTGTGCTGGAGGACAGGTGGACTTGGGGCCAGCCAGGCCCACTTCCACGACTGGCCTTTCTGGGTGTGGCACTTCTGTTTTGGGAAGAAAAGTGGACTGTGGGTGACAGCAGCCCTGAGAAGAGCGTCAGCCTTAGATGGGCTGTTGGCTGGGCAAGACTTCTCTATACCAGGACCCCCACACACAAGCTAAATGCCCTCAGGCTGGTCCCAAGTGCTCAGGGGACCATGCCTATCTCATCCCAACAGCTCTTGGTTCTGAGCTGTCCCTATGAGGACCTGTGCCTGGCTGCAAGGGTGACAGGTGGCTAGCTGACCAGCTGAGGGTGCCCACAGCCGCCAACAGGCTAAAAGGCCACACAATCATGTTCAGTCTAGATCTCTGAGGGCCCCAAGGCCCTGGTCAGACACTGGTGGAACGAGAGTTTACAGAGCTGGGCCCTCAGCTAGCTCACGTCACATCTAGACAAAGTGTGTCTCAAGTGCCAACCAGCCCTGTTCTGCCCTTGTGTCCTGGCCTGTGGCAGCCCTAGGGGTGCTCAGAGACAGTTGGGGATCAGGGCAGTGGCTTAATGGCAGCTGGGCCAAGGCCACTGTGGGCGCCCAGGCATGCAGCCCTGTAGGGCATGGGCTACCCCATCTGGAGGCGGGTGGAGCTGTGGCCTGTAGCAAGTTCATCCCTTCCTCTGTACCCCTTTTCTAGGTGCCTTGGGGACTGGTGTTTGCAGGATTCCCAGAAGATGGTTCCTGACTGAGGCTGTCCTCCTGGATTCAGAAGGCAGCCTACCAGCCAGTCAAAGGGGTAATCCTGTGGGCAGGTGTCCCTGGCTATAGGGCACGGCCACTGCCGGTGTGGGGGCTAACAGGCCACTAGGCCTCTCCTGCCTTCCAGGTAGGGTGTGGTTGCCAGCCAGTCCTGCAGAGGAGCTGCCTTCTAATCAGATGAAGGCACTTCCCTTTGTATACTAAGAGGGTGAGAGAAAGTAGAAACATCGCTGTGTAGAGACAAGAAAACAATGTGGGGGTCTCCAATGCTCCGAAAGAGACAGCAAAGGGCACAAGCTTGGGTGAAAGGGCCTGAGGCTGCTGCTGCCCAGTGGCCTCCCAGCTGCAGACAGAGCTGCCCCTAAGACCTCGCAAGTACAGCTGCCTCCCAGAGTGCCCAGCCACTTCAGCCAGCCCTGTTCTCTGAGCCAACAGGGCCCTCGGGTCACAGGCAGAGACAGAAGCTGTGCAGCCCAGTGAGCAGACCGTGACTGGGCCACGTGCAGGCCCAGGATTCGCACCCCATGGCACATGAGCAATCAGAGGCTAGGGAGGAGAAGCTTGTCCCTGTGCTTAGCCTGCAGTGGCTCACTCACTGCCGCCTGGAAGCACAGAGGAAGGGTCCTGGCCTGACATTTGCCCTAAGGACACGCCAGTGACACAACTTCCTCCAGCTGCCCCGCCCACCCCCAGCAGCCTGGGCTAGTGACCAAACCACATCACTCACTTCCCATCTCCTCAAGGCCTCCAGGGCCCAGGGGCAGAACTGAGTTCAGTACTTCCCAGGGAAGGTGCCCATCTTCAGCGGGTCTAGCTCAGTCAGAAACCCCCTCGCCTAGGCACCAAGCCGGCACCGTGCCCGGCTCTCACGGCACCTCACCAGCCACCACAACCTGTGACCTCTGCCCTGGTGTCCCTGCCGACCAGTTCCCCACCCTGGCCCCTGCCACCACCCCATCCACACTGCCATTCCCGTCTGTGTCACTGTCCTCATCCATGTCACTAGTCCCAACCCCCATCCACATCACTCTTCCATCCACCTAGCCATCCTGTCCACAGGGCCACACTCTCCCTCACGCTTCCTGAGTGACTTTTTTTAAATTAAGGCATTGAATGCACATAAAGTAACAACAAGGTATGAATTTAATCCTAAACCATAGTTACACCCACATTGCCCACACCCCAGTCTCTTGATTCTATGCCCCTATAGCAAATATGATTGTCCATACCCATATATGCATAAGATTGTGAATTTTCCAGAGTTAAATGATTACATAAATATTATTTGACTTCTTGGGGAGGGTGGTAAAGAGTATACAATATTGTTGATTGTCTCCCTAGATCCTTCCCTATCCCTCCTCTGTCTGCCACCCCTGCTTCTTGCTTTCCCCACTCCCCCACCTACATATCTATGGTTTCCCTAGATTATGTGTTGCTACGCCTTTGCTTTGTCTAATATGTGAGTTTGACTACCTTTCACCCAAGCCTGAGTTTAGCTCCAGCCTCCACAAATGAGGGAAAACATTCAACCCTTGACTCTCTGGGTTTGGCTAACTTCGCTTAGCATGAATTCTTCCATTGCCGTCCACTTATCTTCAAAGGCTGCAATGTCATTGTTTCTAATTGCTGAGCAGAATTCTATTGCTTGCACGCACGAATGTGTGTGTGTATAAATATATATACATACATATATCAGTTTTTGGATCCATTCATCCAGTGAGGGGCATCTGGGTTAGTTTCATAATTTAGCTATTGTAAATTGAGCTGCTATGAACATTGATTTTGCTGTGTTGCTGTAATGTGCTGATTCTTACTCCTCTGGGGAAATATCCAGAAGAGGGATAGCTGGATCATATGGTGGATCCAGCCCTAATTTTTTGAGGAATCTCCATATTGCTTTCCAGATGGCTATACCAGTCAGCAATTCTACTAACAGTGTGCTAGTGTTCCTATCTCCTCACAACTCGTTCAGCATCTGTTATTGTTTGTATTCTTCATCTTTGCCAGTCTGACTGGAGTGAGGTGAAATCTTTTTTTAGTTTTGATTTGCATTTCTCTGATTACTAGTGATTCAGAACACTTTCTAATGTATTCATTGACTTGCTTAATTTCCTCTGTTGAGAATTTTCTGTTTAGTTCTCTGACCCATTTATTGATTGGATTGTTTGTGGTTTTGATATCAAGTTTTTTGAGTTCTTCATAAATTTTAGATATTAGTCCCCTGTCAGAGGGATAATAGGCCATGATTCTCTCCCATTCTGTAGGTTCTTTCTTGACAGTTTTGACCAATTCTTTGACTGAGCAGAAGCTGTTTAGTTTAATGGCATCCCAATTATTGATTTTTTACTTTAATCCTTTTGCTTTAGGTCTCTTGTTGAGAAAGTCTTTGCCAACTCCCAGTGCTGCAGCGTTGGTCCTGACTTTTCTTCTGGCAGTTGTATGGTAGCTGGTTTAATTCCTAATTCCTTGATTCATTTTAATTTGATTTTTGTGCAAGGTGAGAGATAAGGATCTAATTTTAACTTTCTGCAAGTGGCTGTCCAGTTTGTCCAGCACCATTTGTTGAAGAGGCTGTCTTTCCTCCATGTTATATTTTGACCCCTTTGTCAAAGGTCAGATGTTTAAAGATTTGTGGGGTTGTCTCAGAGTCTTCTATTCTATTCCATTGGTCTGCATTCCTATTTTGATACCACTACCATGCCATTTTTGTTACCATAGCTCTATAGCATAGTTTTAGATCTGGTATTGTGAACCCACCTGTTTCGTCTTTCTTGCTTAGTAATGTTTTGGCTATTCTGCGTTTCTTGTTGTTCCAAATGAATCTGAGAATTGCTTTTCCTGCATCTGTAAAGAATGGCATTGGTATCTGATGGGAATTACATTGAATCTGTATGGTGTTTTTGGCAGAATGGCCATTTTAATTATGTTAATTCTGCCTAACCAAGGGCAAGAAACATCTTTCCATCTTCTCAGGTCTTCTTCAATTTCTATCTTCAGTGTTCTATAATTTTCATTGCAGAGGTCTTTTACTTCCCTTTTAGATTAATTCCCAAGTATTTTATTCTTTTAGAGGATATTGTAAATGGGACAAATTCCCTTATTTCTTCTTCTGCCCTATTATTGTTAGTGTATAGGAAAGCTATTGATTTATGAGTGTTGATCTTGTAGCCTGCCACTATACTAAATGTATTTATAAGCTCAAGCAGTTTTCTGGTGGAGTTTTTGGGTCTTCCAGACATGGATCATGTCATCAGCAAAAAGGGATAGCTTGACTTCCTCTCTTCCTATTCTTATCCTTTTGATTTCCTTCACTTGCCGGATTGCTCCAGCTAGAGTTTCAAGGACTATATTGAATAAAAGTGGTGAGAGCAGGAAGCCTGGTCTTGTTCCAGTCTTGAGTGCCTTCTAAACCATCTCCAGCAGTCCCCGGCCTCTCCTACCCTACATAATACACGTGTTAAGATTCAAATGCAAATTCAAGCCCATTGCTGTCCTCAACACTGTCCAGGGACATCACACTCAGTTAGGGTGAAAATGACTTGACCATCCTTGAGATGCTTCCTCCTGGCTTTGTCTATACCAAGCCAGGACACTGCTGTTTGGGGCAGCTCCACATCCCTGTTCAGCACTGAGTCCCTCATCTCCAGGAGGGGCTCTGGAGCTTCTGGAACCTGGCACGGAGCAGACATCAGGGAAGGCTATGCAGGGATGACACAAGGGAGAGAGGGGTGAAGAAGGAAGAAGGGGAGAGGAGTGAGAGTGAGGCTGTACCCACCCTGTAACCCATGGCAAGCTCTGAGGATGCTGGCAGTGCTGGCCCCATTCCCACACACGTGGGCCTCCCAAGCACAGGTGTGCACACCATGCACAGACCCGGTAGTCTGACCTCAAGTGCAGCCGGTCCCATGCTGACCCCTGTCATCCCCAGTTCATCAGTGGTAACTCCAGGCTTCCCATTACTGGGCAGTACCTGACTCCTGCCAATTCTGCCAACTACAGCTTGAGCCACATCCAGAATGCAAGCATTTCCACGCTGCCCTGTTCCCAAACCAACATCATCTCACGCCAGGACTGTGGTGAGAGCTGTGTCTCTGCTACCCTACAGCCTGCTCCCCACAATCTGGAGCCTTCCCAAGTGTCAGATCAGGCCATCCAGTGGCTCCTCATCTCACACAAAGTGAAAGCCACCATCCTTCCTGGTTGGCTCCCCAAAAGCTGACCTGAGATGAGGATCTGAGCCTGGGGTCTCTTTGGGGGATGAGGTGGAGAGGGGAGTAGAGGGGAGGCAGGAAGTAAAGGGAACCTGCACAGGGCATAACTGGGCAAGTCACGGTGTGGGGAAACATGCAGGGAGCCCCAGTGTGGAGTGCTCAGAGGCAGTCCAGGGGCCTACAGCCTGGTGCTCCCCAGCCCTCACCCATCCTCTGCCCGGGACAGCCCCAAGGGAATTAACCCTCCGCTCTTCCAGCCCACACCTAGGAGGCATGAGCAAGGCTCAGGGAGGGTGCAGTGTCTAAGATGGCAGAAATGGCAGCTGTGGGCACCAAGGCAGGAAGACAGCCTCTGAGCCACGGGCAGCACAGTGGGACTCTGAGCTCCACCCCAGCACAACCCTCAGGCTGCCCCAAAAGTGCCAGGCACTGGACACAAGGGCCTCTGCTCCTGACACTTCTGCTAGGTTGCCAGGGTGTTCTGTGTGGGTCTGATGGGCAGGAGCCCCTCCACAGCTTCCCAGGGCACCAGAGTACACTCAGAGGGGACATCAGCTGACGTGAACCAGTGATGGCCTGGAGAATCACTTGACATTGCACAGCACTCGTCCACTGAGCCTGCACTTGCATGTGCTCAGAAGTAGGTTCACAGCGGGGTCTTGGCTGTATTTCTATAGATGCTGTCTGCACCATCCCCAAGGGACCTGCTCGTGGTGTCCGCGTGTCATAGGTGTGGGGACAGCTGGCTGTGTTCACAGTAGGTGCCCAGATGTGATTCCCCTGAGCAGGGGAGGGAGCCCAAGGACATGTCACTGCCATTTCCCACTCGCCCTGTGCTGGTGGGGTGGCCCACATGGTTGACCCCTGGACATTCACTTCCAGACTGGGGGCAGTCCTGGTGGAAGCCATCAGCCACCTGGGTCCTCTCCAGCAGGACAGGCCAGTGCAGATCCAGGGTACAGACAGCTCTGGCTCCTCCTCATGTTTGTCAACATGCAGAAGAGATCGCCTGGCCACCCAGAGAGCAGTGTGGATGCAGCTCCCTACTGCCTCATGCTTCCTACAACCCTTCTGTGCTCCAGGGGCAGTCCTGCTGGGGTCTCCTCAAGCCCTGGCACAGGAGACCCCTGCTTTCTGCAAAGGCTTCACAGAGGTTTTTAGGGGCCGAAGCCAAAGGGTCCTGAGCTGCATGGGGCCATTCTTATGAGAGTAGGGTCTGGGTCACCTGGGGTGGGGGCCCTGTCTGGAAAGGTACTTTGGGAGGAGTGGCCACTTGCCTGAGTGACTCTCCGTCCCATCTCATCAGGGTCTTCGTCCCCTGGTCTTTGGCACATTCTTGCACAGCAGCCAGCAACCTTCCACACTGCAAGGTGATTCAGTGCCCTGTCCCTCAGGAGAACTAGCACCTCCTGGGCCCTGCAGACAGGCTGGGGTCTAGAAGCCGAGGTGTGGCAAAGCCATGAGAACAGGTAGGGGTGACCGAGCAAGCTGGCATCACTGACTATCAGGTGGACTCACTGTGCACAGCAGGAATGGCACCTTGCCCCTCTGGGCTGCCCTCAGCCCCTTCCACGCAGGATGGGGATAGCCCTCTCTGCCTCCACATTCTTTTTTCACCATCAAGGAAGCAGGAAGCCAGCACAAAGTGCAGCCACCAAGCACAGGCCCACGTGCCCAAGTGTACTCTGCCCTGGTCTCTCGCCCAGGCCATAGAACACTAGAACTTCCTCCCAGGATTTCCCATGTGAAAGGCCTCCTTGCTTCTGAAACTCATCATCTATCAGGAATGAAAGAAAGAAAGCGGACTCCTTCCTCCCAAGTGACACTCTCACAGAATAGCAGAGCTGCACGGAGCTCCCTGCCCTGCTGCACCTGGAGTGCCCCTGCCCTCCTCACTCGGGGACCTTCTCCCACCCTACCTCGGCTCTTTTCCCCTCAGGCTCTTCTCCTTGGGCCCCACTTGCCTTGGTCATGGATTCTAGGGGCCCAGTGGGTGCTTGCACCATCAGGGAGCTGGACGGCGCAGGGATCTGTCCCCACAGGCAGGGAGCGCATGCTCCTCCAGGTACTGCCAAGCTCCACAGGGTCTCAAAACTCAGCCAGGAGCTGCAGTGCCTGGGTAAGCATGGCCAGTGCAACCCAACCCCTGAGATGCGCTCGCCCTGGCATGGGGAGTTTGACAAGGCTGCTCGCAGCCTTTGCCCTGGGGGTGACCAGGCCCAGTGAGAACCACCGGGAGGCCTCAACACCTGGGTGCTCTGGTCTGACAGGAAGTCTCTCTGTCTAACTTGGTATCATGGAGGAGACTGCAGGTCCTTGTAGGCTTTGGTGGTGATCAGCTCTTTAGTAAGTGTCTCACTCACTGAAGGTGAACACAAGTTTTCTTAGCAATGGGCTTTTAGAGCACTTTGAAATCATCCTCATTTGCTTTGAAAAGCACCAGTGTCTTGCCACACTCATAGTACTCCAGCTTCTCTGATCTCTTCCAGCCTCTGGATCTCGTGAAAGGGCAGTGGATGTAACAGCTTCAGGCGCATGGCCTGGTGTGGGCACATGGGCTGTGAGGAGTGTCCCGCAGAAGGATGTGCTTAGCCAGGAGGAGTCCAAGATTTCCAGCATTGACCTCACAGGTCTGTGGTGCCAAGAAGCCATGTGTCAGCAGACAGCACTCCACTAAATGCAGGGTGCAGGCAGTTGCGCCCAGAGGCCTCCCCAGCCGGCCTTTCATCTGAGGGGGATTCCAGCAGGGTGGCTCTTCCTTCACAAGCAACATGGTGCACTATGGACCTTGAACAGCAGCTTCATGAGGTGCCCAGCAGGAAAAAGTGGGAGACCAAGACTGACCACCTGCCTGATGGGAGAAGAGCTTCGTGAAGAGCCACGTGTCCCCTGAGTAAGATGTCTGCTATGTGACGTGTTCTGTGGTGTCTACAGATGCAGGTCCCAGAGCTTCCATTAAAGGGCCATCTGGACTCCAATGAGAACAGAGGGAAGGACAGACCCTGGGAATGGGAGTTCCTGATGGGTCAGCAAATGAGTCAGACACACCATAGAGAGGCCAAGGACCAAAGGGCATCTACCAATGCTGGACACTGCCCTGAAGGAGAAGGCTGGAAGGTGGATATTGGCAATAAGTCACGGGGACCCACTAGGTCACCATGGGGAGAAGATGGCAGCAGTGACCCAGCAGGTCACCATGGGGAGAGGACAGGAGCACAGGGACCCACCAGGTCACTGTGGGGATCCACAAGAGGAGGGCAACATGGGGACCCACCAGGGTACCGTGGGGTCCATGAGAGGAGGGAAGGCATGCAAGCACTTGCTCTGAAGGACGGTCGACTGCATTTTCTTTGAAAGGAGACTGCAATACTATTGATAAGAACACTGCTTGAGAATGAGACTGAGAAAAGAGAGGAAGAAAGGACTTTTGTCTGCCCAGTGGAACTGATGACTGACCAAGGAGCAGAAGTGACCGCCAGCCTTCCCTGTGCATCCAGTGGCTCCTCTACATACAAGTCCCACTTATTTTAATATCCACTAATTCCTTATCTTCACACACAAATTCATTTATTAGACAGAATTCCAGAAAAGAGCCACTGAGGACTACGGGGATGTGAACTCTGGGAGCAACGGCCTGAGCCACATGGTGCTTGGTGGGGTCAGTGAGGTAGGAACCAAATACCTGCATGATAAATTTCACATCATCTTGTGTACACTTGGCAAAACAAATGCCCTTAAATCCTACCCCAGGGCTTAACAACAAAGACGCCCAGGCCCTCCTGCCATCAGCCCCTTGAGGGTCCAAACATAGTCCCTGGATCTTCAGGCAGCCCACAATATGCTGACCATGCTCAGGCACGACCTCTGTGGCCTGCGATGACACCGGTGGACTCTACATCAGCTTCTGAAAGCAGCTGCGGGGGCTTCCTGCAGAGCCGACTCCCCTCCTCTGCTCCCACTGGACGGCCACCTGGAGAATCAGCACCTGTACTCTGAGCAGAGACCAGGCACTCAGCACCTGTGGGCATCAGCTCTGCAGACTAAGATGCTCAGGGTCTCAGGTTCAGTAGAGAACCCTGTCCTCACATAGCATGAAGTACGTTCTCAGCACGGTAACACCGTTTAGAACAGGAAAGGAGCTACTTCTCAGGATTTTGCACATCAGTCAACAATCCCACATGTGCATGAGAAGCCACTGCAGCTGTCAGCCCCGAGCCAGTGGAGGCAGCCGCAGTGAGTGGCCAGGTCAGGTGCTCACAATGCTGTTGACTCAAGACCAACATCCACACCTTAGGATCTGACACGAGCACTCGGGAAATGACTGAGAAACGGGGTTTCAAATGGTCAACTTCATGTCCCCTAGAGAGCAAGAGAGTGAACAGAGACCACTGTGGGCAGGCATGTTGTTGTCATGGCTGAGAAGGGGATGAAAGAGGCACTGCCTTCCATCCTGTCACAGCCACAGCGGGGCCAAGTTGGCAAAGCCAAGTGCAGATGGACTGCTTCTGGGCCTGGGAAAACTGTCAGCTGAGGGACAGCTGTCGGCATGCCCCTGCAGAGTCCTGCCCACTGAAGACACACCTACACTGAGGCCCAAACACACAAACCTCATGCTCTCCAGAGGGCAGCCCGCAGCCCCAGGGCCAAACCTATCAGAGCTCAATCTCCTCATTGCCAGGTGGCACGGAGTCCAGAATGACATCTCCTGGCCCCTTCAGCAGCACCAGGTGACACTGTTCACAAGCTTTGCCTGCCACGGGGGCCCAGCTCCCAACGCCTCTCAGCCACATGTGGCTATGGAACATGGAGGGAGCCGCTGTCCACCAAGCTAGCACAGAATCCTGTTCATCAAAAGCGCTTAGCCCCCAAATCACTACCGTCAGCAAATAAGAGTCACTAAACCCAACCAACAGCAACCAAGGAGACAGGGCAGCCCCTGTGGGCCTTGCCGGCTAAGGCCAGATGAAGCTCACGCCAGCAGGACTTCAGTGCAGTGAAACCTCGGCAACAGACCTGATGCCCAAATTTCTATGCAAGCATGGCATTCCACGGCATCTTTCAGTGAAAAGTTCTTAAAAAGCAGTCCACATACTGAGTGACGTGCCTGGGTCAGGGCAGCAACCAGGCCTCTGAGGACCCCCAGGTTCCCCAGCCTCAGGCTAAGGCTCCCTGACTCCCATACTGCAGCACCTCTGCAGGACACACCGGCTGAGGAAAGGGCTTGGGCAGCCCCAAGCACAGAGCCCACCCTCGTGTTTCCAAACCCCTCCACGCCATACCAGTCTCCCTTTCCTGTCAGAAGTTGAGTGAATAAGTCATGGAAACCCGGGCAGTGAGGCCCAGGCGGCACTGGCCTCAGGCTCTTCGGAGAGGGTTGAGCACTGCTGCCTGCACCGATTGCCTGTCCACCTGCGTGTGCGAGTTGTCTTACCAGTAGCCGCCACGACCCCTGCAGCTGTCACGTTCTGGATGTTGGTGCTCACTCTGAAAGTCACTGCTGGTCCCACAACACTGGAAGAGAATATGTAAGAAGGCAGTCATCACAGACCTGCAGACACCCAGGAAGCACCACACACTGGCCACCATGCACTCCTGGCCTTTCCCAGCCTCATCCTCAACACCAAGTCTCCGTTCCCATTCAGTGTCTGCTGTGTGAAGCACACACCGCCCTGGGAGGTGCTTGACCACCCAGCTCACCCACTGTGGGCATCAGACCCGGGCCCTGAAGGCCTCGCTCATGGCTGTGGGTTCAGCCATCTCGGCATGGGTCACCTCATTCTCAGCTGTTTCCCTCTGAGGCTTCCAGACCACTCTGGGACAGCTGCTCAGGACACCAGCCCTCTGCACATCTGTCTTAGGTCATTCTGAACTCAATCCCTTGTCTTGAGGAACAGCCTGCTTCCACCCTTCAGACCCTTAGGCCAGAAACACCAAGGGCTCCAGGAGCTACTGGGATCTGATACCCCTTTTTCTCTTGGTTCCACTGCTTCATTCACTCCCAAACCCAAAGCACCATTTGGCAGAGCTGAGTAGCCCCTGTGTCCACTCTCCTGCCTGCAGGAGTTGGGGGACTTCCCTGGAGGGCGCACACAGGCTGACACTCAGCCTGTCGAAGCCCCCTGACATCCCAGACCAGCCTCTTCCTATTGGCTCCATGGTGTTCATACAACAGGCCAGCACCAGTCGCCTCACTCAAGGCAGCCTTCCCGCAGCGGCTCTGGGTCGGCTTCCCAGATGCTCAGTGCTGACCCTCCACACACCCTGAGGGAGCGCCCTGCAGCAGTGGATTCCCCTCTCTCCAAAATCTTTCAGCAAGTGAGGGCCTGAAACCCAGGCTTAAATGGCAATGGGTGAGCCAAGTTATAGAGTACTTGTAGCTTCCCCAGTGGATGGCCGCTGTCCCCAGGGCACTACTGAGACCCTGCCAGGGCCTGCATAGGTGGCTGATTCACCATACGTGAGCAGCGTGGTCCCCTAAGATTGAGAGAAAGTGCTCCTTCTGATGAGAACACCTGACACCATGAAATGGCACTGGTGTGGGCTCATCCAAACCAACACATATCTAACAAGCTTCCTGAGACCACTGCGTGTCGAAGGAATAGGTTCAGCCAAGGCAGGAAAAGTTCTCTGAAACTATTACAGAGATTTGCTTTGAAGACTCATCAGGAATAAAGCCTTCCACAGCCTGCGTATACAGCAGGAGCTCACTGTCTAATGGGCAGAAGGCCCAGGTCAGGGTGTGGGGCCATGAGGAGGTGAGGGAAGGGCCAGGGCTGCCTTCTCAGGAGCTCACTGTCTAATGGGGAGAAGGCCCAGGTCAGGGTGTGGAGCCATGAGGAGGTGAGGGAAGGGCCAGGGCTGCCTTCTCAGCAGATCACTGTCTAATGGCTCAGGGTGTGGGACCATGAGCAGGTGAAGGCAGGGCCAGGGATACCTTCTCAGCAGAGGTTACTGAGTTCAAGATAACACAGGGTTTAGGTACTGGTAGTGAGCAGACAGATCAGTACCATCCTGGTCATGCATGTTTCTGACACTCTGAGCCCAGGTGGGTAGTTGACGCCTACTGGAACCAGCCTAGCAGTGATAGAATCCTTTTGTAGGGTCCCAAGAGGCTCAGCATGGTGTGTAGGCTACACACTTCCTGGGTCATGTTCCTTCCTACCCTGCCACTGCTGCATGGTTGAGGTAGTGCTCATGGTCCCAGTGGAGTCTTTCGTGGGCAGGTCACTGTCCACCTCACCTCAGTGTCCTCAGCTGTAAATGGGCAAGAACAACACAGCAAGCTGGCTCTACATTTCATACTGTGAGTCCCTTGTGAAACCACTCACATGGTGACATTGCTCAGCCTCCTCTTACCAGATGGAAGACAGCTGCAGGAGGGCAAGGCTGGGTGGGCACCTGGGATTCATCCACGGTATTACCCTTAATCTGCCCCACCCAGCTTCTCCCATCATGAAACTCCACCACATTCTGTCCTCCCAGAAACCAGGATTGGGCCTGTAATAACAGGAGTTGGCCCCTCAGGCTTTTTACAACCCAGAAGTCTCATATAGATGCCTCCTGGCAAGATGGTGGGACCCCAGGTACTGTGGAATGCTGTGGATCCACAGCCAGGAAGTGCAGGTCTCAGACACAACTGGGTGCTTGTGACCAGTGTCAGCAGGAGTGCAAGGAGGACGCTCACTCGACCCCGGTGGCCAGCAGAGTCCCCAGGAGCCCCAGGTTCCTCACATAGTGCTTGGAAAGGCATCTGGTTCTCAGAATTTTGTTTCACGATTCCTGGAGCTAATTTTAAGTCTCTTTGTCTTCATGTTTCAGTAAGAGTGTGTGTGTGTGTGTTTCTGATCACAGGGTGGTTTGCAAACAGTTGTGGGGGGTAATATGGGAGGAGACCCCTACCCATAATCTTAGCAAGCCTCCAAAAAAACCCTGCCCAAGAAGAGCGGGGAAGAAGGGGGAGACTGCACTTTCAAAGGTTTTCAGCCACCGCTTGGAGTTTGCTGTCTGCAAGTTTCCTGTTTCTATTAGAGCTGAGAAATTACAAGAGAAGCCTGCACCAGGACTCCTTAAGACACTTTTTTCTTTTCTTCCTCCTAAAAAGCCACTTGTATTTATTTGTTAGTAACCAATTATTTTGTGACTTTTCACCGTTAGCCAATCTAAATGTAACAAGCACTAAATGCACTGTAAACTCCTAAAGGGTATAAATCACAAAGGCCCCTGCCCATCATGGTGCAGAGAATTTTTGCAGTAGGTCCCTGTGGTCCATGCTGCAGCATAATTAAACCTGCTTCCTGAGAATTCCTCTGGTATCTTGCCTCCTCTGTCCTCCATCACTTTTTGTGACCCAGATAGGACCAAGGAAGCAGAAATGGTTCTTGCCTCCCTTGTCTGCATGGTCTGGCCTCACTGGGATGCTGAAGGACGGAACCTCCCCTAGGTATACCACAGGTGGCTTTGCTCATAGGGGAGGCAACTCATCCAGCACCCCACAGCAGCAGTCCCAAAGCACAAAGGGACCCATGAGGCGCAGGAACAAGGAATAGGTTACTTGCAGCACCACCTGGCGGAACACGTAGGTCCTGGGTCCACCAGTGGTAAACCACATCCTAAGCAGGTGGAAGCAAGGCCTGATCACCCTCTAAAAAGGGTTCTTGACTACCCTCAAAAAGGAACTAAATCTGAAAAGGACCTGTGGAGTCACCCAAGTAGTCTCTGGGGTCAGAAAGCAGAGGGGAAACCGTGACTCCTTTGGTTTTGGAATTTTTGGAAGAGGGGGAGAATTGAAATTTTGTTCTGACCACGTCTATGTGAAAGTGTACAATGCCAATGAAGAATGGAGGCACATAAAGTAAACTTAGTCCTTTAGAGTCCATGTTAAAAACTTTAGGAAAGGTTTTAATGGTGACTATGTAATAAAGCTCACCCAGTAGAAGTTACATACTCTCTGTGAATTAAAATGGCCAACCTTTGATGCAAAATAGCCATCAGTATCAAGGGCTCCCAAAGGGGAGCATCAGTGTCAAAAACCCTCAAAGGTGGGAAACAAAATTTTAAACTCTTGAATACACATGAAAATGACTATAAAGTTATTTGTGGCTCCACAGCCTTGTACTACAACATCTGAATGAGTCCTAACTTGCCGTTCCATGAGGTTTAGTCATAATATAAAAATCTATGATGGGTGCTATTTTAACTTCTAGAGGGTAAAGGCTAATACAGACTATAATAAACATCTGTAGCTATTGTCTCCTAGCAATGGCGACCTAAGACCCATGAAAACCCTACAAAATCTGTTTCATGTTGTGTGCACACCAATTGGCTTGTAAACAAATGAGTATTCATACATACATTTAATAGATGGATCCAAAAGCCTTTTAGTTCACATGACTTAAACTTTAACAAAAAGAGTTAATCTCAATTGATAAAAATAAAGGTGCTTTTAAAATTGCTAACTACATATGCCATGCTACTCAAAGTTTGTCTTTGTTCCAGGTGCCTATGGGGAAAGTGTCCCTTTTATAATAAGCCTCAATGGCAGAACAACAGCAAGAGCCGTATTCTAAACATGAAACAGACTAATGTCATGGCTAGCCAATTAAACTGTTTGTTTCTATGAAATGTTTACAAAGTAATTTCCATTGCTTCTAGGATTTTTTCTTCAGCAGGGAAAATCTGACTTGCACTGTCACCTACATCTGCCTGATGTCTTGATTATCATGGGTAACTTAAAGTTAGCAGTTAATAATGAGTGAATTAGAGTTAACATAATTGAAATTAATCAATAAAGTTTCTTAGAGGAGATATTCAATTAATGTCAAAACATCAACTGCTAAACATAAATTCAAGTACTTTTAACTTGTTAAGTTCTATAAGGTAACATATATTTTAGTTTATTAAATGTGCTTTTATAAATTGATAAATAAAAAAGCTTTAAGATTGCTTTGTTTCTGGGTTTTCTTTATAAAAACAATATTACTAAAGTTAAGATTCTAACAGATACAGATTAATATACATAGAGCATAAAAGGTTTCAGTTGTATTTCACTTAAAGTACTATAAATAACATATAGTTGATCTTACTAAAGATTAATTTTAAAAAATCAAAAGTTTTATAGGATTGCTTCAAAATGTAAGCCTAAGAAAAGGGTCAGCAACTAGAAAAAGATATATAAAAAAGTTATAAGTATGGAAATATATTTTGATACAAAAATTTTAAAAAATGTTTCTAGGTGAAAAAGTATTTTATATGGTAAGGTAAAGTTATAGTGTCTGATTAAGTTGCAGAAGGTTTGTGGAAGTAAATTTTAAAAGCCTATGTGTAATTAAGCTGCTTATAACTGGCACATTCAGTTAAAATTATTTAAGGGTTCTCCTAAGATCCAATATTCATGTACTACTACAAATAAAAATCTAATTATCTATATGTTAAGATAACAAGAATTTCTTAGAACGTTAGTCTGCTGCTTTCCATCATGATAGTTCCTAGTGTTTATTAGGTTTTATTATAAAGAAAAGTAATATTAAAAAAATTAAGGTTTGTATCTGTTTTAAATTCTTTTAAATAATTAATTCATAATTGGTTAAACAGCTGTTATTTTAGATTATTACAATATAACTGACACCCTACATGTATTTGACTACATATACACACACACATACCATGTTTGTATGAGCTCTAAGTGTTATGTGAAAGTTCATAAAATTAAAGTTAAAAGTTTTTCATTTACCAACAAAGAAGCCAATATGTGCTCTTTTATATGCTGTATCTCACATAGAAAGGGCACACAGCCATTTAAAAACCTAACTTATCTCTGTTTACTTTTACCAAGTCTGTTTCTGATTATTAACAATTTCCCTAAATGTATAAAATTTAAAGCTATCTTTTGAATTTTACTAGCACTGTTAACCTATATATATATATATATATATATATATAAATTTTTAGTTTAAAGGTTAAACTTAGTTAATATGAGGGCATCTATGTAATTGTGACTCTAATCATTACTGGCTTTTTAATATATTGGATGTATCCATGTTCTTCAATTATATAAGCTTTTAAAAATGTAAAGCTTATAATGACACTTTAACAAATTGATGTACTTCAAATTAAAATTGCCTGTAAAAATAGCCTCCTTTGGATTTATATAAAAATAGCAAACACATGCCATTTAATACTTTGTAACTGGATAAGAATAACCTGTCATCAATAGGTTATATATAAAATTTTGTGATACTCTTTACACTAGGATAGGAATTTAAATCATAAAGTAATAAAGAGACCCTAATTTGTTTAAAGGTTGATAATGTGGAACACAAGAACATTTTGCCACTTTTTCCCAAAAAGAAAGTTGAGAACTCTTTTGGTTTTTATTTCATTCATGTTTCAGATATAATATTGTATTATGTTAACTGATAGTCACAAAAACTCAAATAAACAATACATTCAAAACTACATAAAATGATCTTTAATGGACAAAAATCAATTTCACAAATAAAACACCTAACCTAATGTGAGAAATAAGAAGTCTGATGGTGTATTTTCAGAATGTAGTTTTAGGTTCCCATATAAAAAGAAGCCATCTTAATTAAGTCAGGAACCATGTGGTCAGAGATGATCCATTTTAAAACCTCTTATCAGATGTCCCATTACACCCATAGCTCTTTTCTGTACCCACCCGAATTTTATATTACCCAATCATGCAGATTGTACCCCTGAGCTCCTCCAGAGTGTGAAGGGCAGGATTGTGTCAGGTTGGAGATATAAGCAGGTGGATGCCCGCCCAAGTGTCCCTGCTCATCAGATCCCCTCTGTGAGTGCACCTTCTGCAGAAGTAAAGTCTGCCTTGCTCACCCACTTCTGGGCACGTGTTTGATTTTCTTATGACACCTTGGGTTTTTTAATAATTTTATTTCTAATGGTAAGATCTGTCAACAGCCCTTTCTCACCTGAATTAAGGCGCTGCCTCACACCTTACTCCATGTTAAAAATGGCTCCAAAAGCTTTTAAAGCTAAAAAGCTTTTGTACTGCCAAGGAAATAATCAAGAGTCAAGAGGTTTCCTACGGAAATGGAGAGAATCATGGGCTATGATTCCTCTGACAGGGGTCTCATCTCCAGAATCTACAAAATCCTCAAAAATCTCAACTACAAAAACACTAACAGCACAATTAATAAATGGGCCAAAGAGCTAAATAGAAACTTCTTACCAGAGGACATTGATCAAGCCAATGAATACATGAGAAAGTGCTCTAAATCTCTAGTAATCAGAGAAATGCAAATGAAAACCACATTAAGATATCACCTTACGCCAGTCAGAATGGCAAAAATGAAGAAAATAAACAATAATAGATGCTGGAGGGGCTGTGGAGAGATAGGCACACTAGCACACTGTTGGTGGAGCTGCAGCCTGCTACAGCCCCTCTGGAAAGTAGTGTGGAGAATCCTCAAAAACCTAGGGCTGAGCCCACCATACAATCCTGCTATTCCACTCCTGGGTATCTTTCCAGGGGATTTAGAATCAGCACATTATAGTGACACAGCAATATCTATGTTCATAGCAGCTCAATTTACTATTGCTAGACTATGGAAACAACCCAGATGTCCCTCACTGGATGAATGGATCCAAAAACTGTGGTACATTTATACTATGGAATTTTACACAGCAATTAGAAACAATGATATTTCAGCCTTTGAAGGTAAATGGATGGCTATGGAAGAAATTATGCTGAGTAAAATCAGCTTAACCCAGAGAACTAATGGTCGATTGTCTCCACTCATCTGTGGAGGTTGGAACTAGACCCTGGCCAGTGAGAAAGTTGGTCTATTATCATGTGTTAAATCCAGATAAGGTGTAATGTTATACAACATAATCCTTTTTTAGAGATATTGTGGGAAGGGGAAGGGAGATAAGGTGTAATGTTATACAACATAATCCTTTTTTAGAGATATTGTGGGAAGGGGAAGGGAGGGATAAGGGTGGGTAATTGGGGGTCACTCCTGGGGGTAATTGTAATATCCAGAATCTATACACATTTTATATTATTTTGTTAAAAACTTGTATGGTTGTTCAAAAATAAAAAAAAAATTTAAAAAATGGCTCCAAAATAGGCTAAACTAAGTTCATTTAAAATTGAGTACAAAAGAAAGATTTTTGTAATAAAAATTTTGTGATGTCAATAAACAAGGGATATAACATGTGAGTAAAGGTTTGAGATTGTAAGAAATGTTTCTTGGTTCACTAAACATGTTTTTACTCTTGTTAATTCCACTTTGTATTTTCCTTATAAAACTTTATAACTATTATCTGAATGCTTTACAGAAGGTCACATGACCTCCAAATCAGGGAGTTAAAGAGACCCTAAGGAACAAAAAAGCCAAACCAATGTGCATACTGCAAAAGGAGGTTCTTTAAAGAGTGAGATGTTCCCAATGCTTCCCAGAGAAGCCACATATGGTCAGTACCATCCTGACCCATCCTGACAAATGGCCCTATTTTTCATAAGTCCCCAAAAGTGATCCTTAAAAATCTCATAAGAATAGATTGGAACCAGGTCAAATTTGACCAACTTGGTCAACTTTGTAACCAAAGTACAGCCATATTTAGACATTAAAAAAAGATAAGGGTTCTTTTGATGTAACTTAAGATGTACACTTGTATCAGCCTCACCAAAAGTAAGTAAAGCTGAAGGCTATAAAAGAAGGTTCTTAGACAGGAGCCCCCTACTTGGACAGCTAAGACTGACCCCAAAGACCTACTTAGACTGACACTCCAGACCCCACTACAGTCCACAAAGTGACCATCCAGAACCACTGGACAATCTTAAAGACCAAAAGGACAACAGTTGTGTTCTAATCACTCTCAAAGTGGGCTAGTCTGCATGTACATGGCTGAAACTTGAGGACACAACAATCCTGTTTCAGCCACTCTGTGAATGACTGATCTACACATGATCAAAACAGACTACCTTACCTGCTAAGACAGTTCTTATGTTATACCACATTTAAGTGTGGATTCAGGGCCATTTTCCCTGGTTCTTGCTATAAGATTGATAAAAATGACTCCTGCTGACTGGACTCATTGAAGCAAAATTTTATTGGTATTTTTCTATTTTGCTTATCTAGAATTTCTTAGAGTCATCTGTTGTTATTAATTTGATTTTGTTACCTAAAATAAGTCAAATTACTCCAACTAAGATATTGTCATACTACCTAAAGTGCTTTTCAATTGTTGCCACTCTATGCTGGCCACCACCAAAAGACAAGATGGTCATGTCTAATAAGTGGTCTCAAATCAAAAGGCTTACAGGGCTACCATGCACTGATTGCTTCAGAGTGTGTCATTATAAAAAAAATCATTATACATATGTACCTGGGATCCACCCAGCAAAAAAAAATATATATATATTTCAGTGTCCACTTGTATCTAAAACAACAAAGGTTATGACATTATATAAGCTTTAAGTCTAAAAGATGACACAGTGTAGTTTAAGAGTTAAATAGTGAGGATCAAAGGGGGGGATAATGTGGGAGAAGACCCCTACCCATAATCTTAAAAAGCCCTCAAAGAACCCCTGTCTTGGCATAATTAAACCTGTTTCCTGAAAATTCTTCCAGTGTCTTGCCTCATCCATCCTATATTAGGGGCAGGACAAGGAGTTCCCAGAGCCCTAAATGATAGGTGGTTCAAGGCTGTGGCTCCAGCAGGCAGGGGCACGCTGACCACAGAGGGAGAGCATCTCCTTGCTGCAGGAGACTCCTGAAACATCAGGTAGAGGTGTTTCCTCCACACAGTCCCAGGAATGGGTCTGGGGATCTGACCTAAGATTCCACAGGCTGCGACAGGATGGCTCCCTGTGCTGGATTTATTTCCAAGGAGGAAAACATGAGGGTCGTGGGGAGCCTGCTGACACACATGCGCGGCTCCTGCCATGATCCACCAGTGCAGTACCTGCCAAGCAGGGAGGAGCTGCCCTTCTGCTGGGTGTCCCCTCTGCGGCTGCACTGTTGTGCTGTTCCCTGACACTGCCTTCAGCTGCAGAGCCCTCTTCCCTTCATGGGCAGGTGCAGCACACTAGAGGTTGCCACAACTGGGAGCTGCAGGGTTTGTGAGACGGGTCCAGGTTGGTGGCTGCAGGGGGAGATGCAGCCCCCACTGTAGCTCATGGAGAAGGCCCACAGATCACACATCAGGAAGGTCCCTCCTTCCCCAACAGGACACAGTAGCCAATGGAGCAGCAAAAGGGCCTGGCTGCGGGGTCTGCAGGCACATCCGGCCAGCCAGCTAAGGAGCACTGCTATGGTGTTTCCCACAGTCCTCCTCTGGGCATGTCCGTGGGAAGCTGGTCAAGGAGCACCCACCCCTAGTTGGGCAGTGGCTGTGGGAAGGCCAGTACAGGCCTGGCCTGGGTGCCAGCATCTGAGTCTGAGGACACCATGTAGAGGGTGGCTCACTGGAGGCGGTCCAGCAGCACTTGTGGAAGAGAGGAGGCAGGCAAGTTGCTGGACAGCCCAGAATGGCTGTCGGTGAGACCCAAGCACCCACATCATGCTGCAGTGTGAAGCGTTAAGCCTGGCCCCAGGCATGAGAGCCCCCATGAGGAAATCCTAAGGCTGCCCATCTAGGATGATTTCAACCAGATGAGTGACTATGACAGTTTCCTACTGGGGGCATATGGGCACCTCCACACGCAGCCTGAGTGTTCCCAGTCCACCTCACTGAAAGGCCTCAAGGCTGGACAAGAGGGGTCACCCAGGCTGAACCTCCTGAGGGCTGACACTGGGCACTTAAATGACCCTTAGGCAAAAGCCTGCAGGATGCCATCTCCCAGCACACTGCTGGGAACACATAGGCCACAGAGGGTCAGCAGGGGCAAGCTTGTAGTGCACATCCAACCCTAGCCATCGATGGAAAAGGATGGCTGGGTGGTGGGCACCTCTGCAGAAATGATGATGCTCTCCCTCAAATCTGAGCCACTGCCATGCCATCCAAGCCACCCCATAGCTCTAGCACATCCCCAACATCCATGCCCCCATTGCTTTGTTCTGCTCTTTCTCTCTGCTTTTAGCCACTGAATTTAAAGCACTGAGGGGCTCTCTGGTTAGATGCTCTGCTTTTGGAATCACCTTTGCTCAATACTGGAGCAGCTGCCACCACCCAGAGCTTTCTGGAAACCCAGCACCAGAAGAGAGGTCAGCCCACCCTTGAACTTCAACAGGTGACCTTGGGCATCCTGGAGCTCCCAAACCTCTCCTGGCTTCGCAAACCTGCCAATTAGGCAAATGTAATCAGCCCTGGGAGTAAATAGCCTCCAAGCCTGAAAACTCCAGCCCTAGGACAGCCCAGCCTCAAGGGGCCGTAGCCAGGCAACGCAGCCATCCATCTCGCTAGTGAAAAATCAGCCCAGCTGCAGGGCCCCTGTCTGCTTATGTGAGGGGCAGGAGTGCTGCTCTCAATGCCTCAGGAAAACCCTGTGTGTGCCTCTCTGCAGGGCATCTTAGGAAGGAAGAGACATCCCCTTGCTGGGACCCATGAGCCAGAGTCTCCTGCTGCTGCCTACAACAGCAGAAGAGACCCACAGCTTGGGGACACTGCATCACCGGGCTGGACAATCCCAGCTTCCAGACCTTGTGGGTTTCTACACCCTGGGTATCCTGAGGACAGGCGATAGAGTTCTCCTGAAGGAGGAACTTCTGATCTCACTTCAAGGCGAGCCGCTGAGATGTCCAGGAAGGCCCCTAGGGAAGCATCATGGCCCAGCGCATTGAGAGTGGCTCCGTGTGCTTTTTGGCACTGAGAGTAGCATATTAGGAACAGGTGACTGAGATACATTCTTGATAGTGAAAATCTGCTTAGATTCCATGCACGGGGAAGATGGGACACAGCTGAGTGGGGAGCTGCCGTGTGCTCAGAGCCTGAGCATCGTTCCACCTCTTGCTAGTGCTGCAGCCATCTGTCACTGGCAGTTGTTATGGGGGGATGTTTGCAGCACACCTGCTCCTCACCTGGGACTAGGAAGATGAGTCTTCCAGGAGGTGGCTTAGCGCATCGTGTCCAGCTCCATTGAGCACCTGGGTCAGGAGTGGACCCTAGAACCTCCTCGCCCTCTGCCAGCATCTGCTGACTGAGACACCCATACCCTCTGTGTCTCGCAGCACCAACTCACTCAGACATGCCCTGCAGGGCCTCGCTGGTGGAGTGTGTGAGGGCCCACCGGAGCTCTGGCACTGCCCTGCGAGTGCTGAGGAAGGAGAGGGAGGAGCTAGGCCTCTCTCAGGCCCTGACACCCACCGCCATCACCCACTGCCATCCCAGGCTGTGGCACCAGGCACCTGAGCAGTAAGCCTGTGGGAGGGAAGGTCTCACGTGGGGTGTGGGACTTCTGCAGAGACAGAAATGCCAGGTGACAGAGCATGAGGCTCTGCAGGGCCCAGAAGGAGAGGCTGCTCTGACCCTTCCAGCCCCACTGCTGTCCAGGCCTCCTCAGTGCCTGAGCTCCTCTCAGTCTCCACTGGGAGTAACTCGCTTCCACCAGCTCCTGCGTGTCCCTCTGCATAGCCAGGTGAGAGCTGGGGATCTGCTTCCAGTGCCTGGGCCCCATTGTGGGCCATACAGTGCCCCAGGTGGAACTGGAGGCCTCTGCTCTCCGTGTGGGTCCTCACCTAGCGCACACTGCAGCATGTGTCCTGCACATGCATGCAGGCTGAAGTGTCTCAGGCAGCTACAGACCACCGCAGGATCTAGGATTCTACCCTTCAAGCACCAAGCTCCCCTGGGGTACAATATGGCATTGGAAAGCACTAGTCCTCCCTCCATGCTGCCTTGGCTCTCAGGAATCTCAAGAGGGGCTGCAGTCTGCGGGTGCAGTTGGGGCCTCTTGCCCCAGAGGCAGCTGGTGGGCTGAGCAGGGAGGGAGAATCTTCTGCATGTGACACTGCTCATCCCACCGGAGGGCCCCTTTGCAGAGCAGCTGAGCAGAGCAGCCTGAGATAGCATCCCAGGAAGGGCTTCTGGCTCTGCAGGCTCCTGTCAGTCGAGAGGCGCAGCCCTGGCTGTCAGGTGCTGATGCAAAGTGTGGCTAAGCTCTGCTGCCTCCTGGCCCATGCCTGGAGCCATCTCCTGTGGGCTTGGGGCAACCTGCCCTCCCCAACTCCCCACGAGAAGGCCCCGGGCTTCCCTCGCTCCCAGCCACCTCTGCTGTCACAGGGTGTGTTCCCTATGTGCCGAGTCATCCTGCTAGGAAGCCATGCAGTCCCCTCACCCGGCAGCTCTATCATCAGCAAACCCTCCATTCTTCTCCCTGAGCCCTGGCAGATCCTGGCTGTACCTCAGCACAGACCTGGGATAGAGTGCACACAGGTTCTGCTAGTTGGTCATGAGCCACTCCACTTCCAGAACACATCTGCTCTGTGACAGGGGTCACTAGCTCCCTTGAGAACACCAACCTTCCTGCCTACCCTGGCAGCAAGGACTCGGGGTTCCTGTAGGCTGCCTCCACCCTTCCCACACCGTCTGCACACGCTGCTGCCTGATCCCAGAAGGAGGCCCAGTCTGGGTGGATGCCCAGCTCGGGTGCCACAGTGCACGGGGCGTCCAGAGTGGGCTGCCTCTCCTCCCAGGGAGCACTTGCCTTGGATCTGGGGGTCAGTGGTGGGAGAGAGTGCCAGGCAGTCTTGGTGCCTTTACCATGTCACTTAGCTTTCTAGAAAATGGGATAAATCCTATGTGATATCGGTGGCCTGGCAGGGGGTGGGGTGGGGGTGGTTCTGGGCTTCATTAGAAAATAGCACAACAAAGAAGCTGCAACCCAGCAAAGCCCCTGAGAAGCAGCTTTAGCTCCTAATGTGGGACCTCAGCGGAAACAAGTCCTGATGGGGAGAAAGTCACTTACTGAGAGAGCACAGCACAACCCAGTTCCACTGAGGCTACGGAACAGAGAACTGCAGGTCAGCTGAGGACAGGCCTGAGAAGAAGCAGAGATGGTGGACCACGTACTGGAGAGGAAGCAGCCAGGCTTGCTGGGACAGGTGCTTGTCTGCCTCCTCACCTCCATATTTTTACTCTGGATCAACTAAAGCTCACAGACGACACTGGTCCATTCTTGGTACCTGAGTGGCTGAGTGGGGGCACCGAGCACTGGTGGAGCCACTGACTCTGGGGACACAGTTTCACTTCCAGCAGCCTTAGCTGTGGACCTTCCTGACAACCACTGAATGCTGCCTCATGTGTGTGTATGTGCATGTGTGCGTGTAGGCTTCTACTCCAGGGAGGCTCCTTCAGCACACTCACTGTCAATACCAAGTCAGCACAGGCTCATCACACCCTAGTGGCACTTGGGACACTGACAGTGCCTGGGCACTGTGGCTCCCTGGAGCCAGGCGGACGGGGCCAAAGCAGCACGAGCAGAGGAGGCCGGGGGAAGAAATTCAGACTCCCACGCGGATGGCGGCTTGAAACTTCTCTCCTTTATTTTTCCCGCACATCGGTAGATAGAGTGAGAGCAGGCTGCTAAGGGACCAATAGTGAAGTGGCAGACTAGCTTATTCCAGCCAATGAGGGACTATTATGTTGGTGATGTCATCTATCACCGACCGGGAAGGTGCAGAGAGAGAGAGAAAGTAGCACTTCGGTGCAGGCGCATAGCCCGCTTTGCTCAGAGCATGCGAAATGTGAAGGGGGAGGAAAGAGAAGTATTATGGTGTCCAATATGGTGATTTTCCTTTTGCACAGAGCCCAACAGGCACTACCCCCGGGGACATTCTGAATAGGCAAATGGCCAGCTGGAGCAGGAAGTGTATCATCTGGGTGCACCCACATTTCTGCGCCATGCACACCCAGGAATCTACCCAGACCTGCAAATATACACCTCCAGTGAGGAGGGTGCAGGGCTTCCTCCTCCTGTGTAAACGCACTTCCACAAGACCACTGGCCTCCCGAGTTTCTTCTCATTCTGTGAGTTAATACTGAGGACTTTGCAGTATGGGGGTCTCAGGAGACTGAACAGGGCACCTGGCATCTGCAAGGGTCCCCTGACCTAGAGGTGGTGCTGCTTTGCACACCTGGAATGGCTGGCTTGTGCCAAAGGGAAGGTCCTTTCCACCTTCCTCACCCTGTCACCCTGCGATGCAGGTCTCATGATGGATCTGTACATGGTGACCATGTACAGATCTCACTCTGGAGGTGGTGAGGGTGCTGGCATGCCCCATGGAGGGTGCCTTTGACATCACTGCCAAGAAGTGGTCCCTGGAGTTCATTGGCTTGCTGGCAAACTCACTTCTTGGGAGGTGACCACTTTGACAAGAAGACATCCAGAGGGGCACCCTGCAGACGCACTCAAGCGCTGCCTAGGGAAGGAAGGTTTCCCACACCTTAGCTGTGGTCATCTTTGAACACAGGTCTGGTGGCTCCAAGCTCCTCACCATCAGGGGTCTGCCTGCCCCTTACTCCATGGGGTAATTAATCATCTGTCCTTTTCTTCCTGTCATGAAGCACACCAGCAACGATGAGAAGCAACTTCTAGGGTTCTAAATTAGTATCTGGCATACTCATTGTGGCTGAGATGCAAAAGTAGTCCTGCATCAGCCAGCATAGGCACAAGACTGCTTCTCAGCAGAGCACTGTCCTGAGGTCCCTTGTCCTGCTTTTACCCTTAAAGTGACAGTGACACATACACATTCTGCCTTCATGATCTCAGTGAGCTGATGGCAGTCTCTGCATGCTTGTGCATCTCAGGGTCATCCTCAGGCCACTAATTCCCATCACAGGCAGGAGAGGGACTGAAGGTGACTCAGATTCAGACTGGCTACTCTGTTGAGGGTAGAGTGCGCGGGCAGCCCCTGAGGATGGCTTCTTGTTCTTGCTACATAAAGCCATCCCCAAGGCACAGCACCATCAAGTCCTATCCATGAAGGGGTTTCCAAAGCACAGCACCATCAAGTCCTGTCCACAGAGGGCTACCCAAGGCATAGCACCATCAAGTCCTGTCCACAGAGGGGTTCCCAAAGCACAGCACTGCCAACTCCTGCCCATGGAAACTCCCCAAAGCAGAGATCCATCAAATCCTGTCCATGAGGGCTCCCCAAAGTACAGCACCAGCCAGTCCTATCCACAGAGGGCTCCCCTTGGTCTAGAGCATCTGGGAGTTGTTATTTCTATGTAACAACAGGTAAACACAGAATCACTTCTATCAAGTCAACCTTCAAGGTCTACTACAAAGATGACACATAAGGCTAGTTTCCTTATAAACATTGCTGCATGGTCAGTGTGAACCAGCACAGCCCCAGATACCCATTTCCTCTGACTTTTTCTGGATTAAAAAAAAAAAAGATGTACACCATATTTTACAACAATGGCTATTTCTAAGTTTGGTCATCTAGTGCTGATAGTTCACAACCAGTATACATGAACTTTCTTGAAAGTTGTTTAGAAATAAGATAAACTTCTAATAAGGCTATTTAATTAAAAATCTTTTGTGAGTATGTTCCTCCTTGGCTTGACAAATCAACCTGTGCTTTGTTTCATACCTGTATTTTGGGGGAAGTCCATGACATGTGTGTGGGTGGATCAATGATAAATGATAGATAACAGGCAGATAGATGGGTACATAGGTGCATGGATGGATGATAGAGGAGTAGGCAGATGGACAGATTGATGGATGGATAGTAGGTAGATAAGTAGGCAGATATATGAGCTGGTAGGAGGTGGATGAATGACAAATGGACACATGGATGGGTAAATGGATGGATGGATGATGGACAGATGCACAGGTGGATATATGATGGTTGGGTAGGTGGATAGACAGACAGATGGTGGAGAGGTGAGTAGATAGATGGATTATGTTTGCATGATGGATAGGAAGATGGATAGATGGATGAATGAGTAGATGGACAGATGGACAGTGGATAGATAATGGATGTGTAAGTGAGTAGATGAATGGGTAACAGAGCAATGTATGGGCATATTGCCTATGTTAATGCAAACACATTAAGATGTTTTCTCAAAATATTATTTATGACTTGAGAATCTTCCTGCATAGACTGTTCTTATCTAGTCAGCCACACATTAATGACTTGATCATTATGTGCTTTACTAAGTATTATTTAAAAGTAGCATAGTGCTAATAAAGGTCTCAACATTACAGAACAAAACCAGAATGATTTAGACTTACTGCACCTGGCTGACACAAGCATTAATAGCAGGAAGTTTTCTCTGTCTACAGTACATGTTTATGAGGAGCGACTTGAACTGGCCCCTTGATTTTGTCTCTGGGCTGAAGCCACCTGGCCAGAATCTTCCTTGAATTCGCCTGGGCCTGGTGTGTTCCTGAGGACACCACCTTGTTTCTGGTGTTCCTCGTCAAGCACACCTCATGCTGGAGAAGCCACGGTTTGGTGCTGGGCTAGTTCAAGTGCCCAGAGAAAAGAGAGTTCTCTCCTGGCCGTGGCAAAATTGCCTGCATACCTTGTGGGAGGGGCCGGGCCCAGAGCACCCTGGACTTCTGTGCAGATGGTGCCGTGCAGCTGACCCACACTGCCAAGCCACACTTTCCCTTGCTGTGTTTCCTGCACAGATGTGCCCTCACGCCCCCAATACGGGGCAGTGACCCCCAGACCTCCAGTCTGAGGCTTACAAGGGAGCAAGGCTGAGACGGTCGATTCTTAATCCAGTACATGGGGAAACGAAGATGTGCTAAGGTACTGCAACTGAATGTGACCAGAGCCCAACCAAACAGCACAGGGCAATGCTCTGTCCTCTCCAGGGGCTACCCTCACTCTGTGGCCAGGTGCAGCTGGGGCACTCCTATCTGAGCTTGGGGACTGAGGCTGTGCACTCTTCTGCTCATGGAGTGCTTGGAAACAAGAGGTTGTTCCTGGAGTACGCTTTCCCTTCAGCTGTGAAAGCACCTGTTGATTTCGATCCTTATGCCTTCTACTCTCCTGTTACAGCCAATGCCCAGGTGATGTCCGGGGAACTTTTGTTCCATCAGCACAGAGGTGGATGGCAGCCAGCCAGAGGCAGCAGAAACCCTGGACTCCCAAAGGACCAAGGGCCACCAAGGCTGCGTTTTCTGCTGCACACTTGTCACCGTGCTTAAAGATTAATGAATCAAACAAATAAATACATGACTGAATAGTTACCAGGATGGAAGCTTCTTCTTAAGACCCAGTGTCTGGCTCGATGACCTTTCAGTGCTGTGGGGCAACAAGCAGCCAACCCGAACACTGGGCCTCCTCCTCCTCAGACTGGCGTGGAACCACTGTGCTGGCCACCGCACCCCTTCGGGTCTCCTGGTCCTGTTTCCCTGGACCCCTAGGCCTGAAGACACTTGCTTGGCTCCAGCCAGGCCACCTACACATGGCCTCCAGCAGGGCATGGCTGCTCTCTCCACTGCTGCCTGCAGGACAGTTAGTTCCCAGTTCCCTTCCCTGGGGCCGAAGGGCAGTCCTCCCAGCTCTCGCACTGGAGCTGAGTCCTGAATCAGGTGCCGGCCTCCCTGCTCCAAAGCCTTGCTGAAGTCAGCATTGTGCTACCTCTGGCCCAAGAAATTCACAGAATCAAGGGTCGACGCTGCTTTGTTGGTTGAGGAGAAGAAGAGAGCCGAGTAGCAGTGCAGGTGGTGAGTGACACCCACCCAGCCTGCTGTCCAGTTTCGTTTCAAGAGCCTGGCACCCTCGAGTGTTTGCTGGCTCAGGGCTTAAGCCACACTCACTTCTGCATGGCACGTCACACCCGCTGCACCTGACAACGGAGGAAAGATTCAAGCCCAAGCACCTCTGAACCCAGGCCTTCCCTCTTTCCCTCGCTCCTCCTCAGCAAACAGCGAGACCACAGGGACGATGGATAGGCACTCACACTGAGCTGCATGGACCTGGCCCTGGCCCAGGGAGCGGCGGGGAAGGATGGAGAGCCACAGTCACATGGGTGTGATCCTGGCTCTGGACTTGCTCTGGCTCACCTGAGGCTCAGCCTGAGCTGCCCCAGCAGAGAGAGCTACTGGGCTCTGCTGGTGTGAACCCATTCACAGAAGGAAGAGAGCTTGTGCATTGACAGTGCAAGGCACAAGCTGCCACCTCCGTGTGGGCTCTGTCCCAGGCTCTGCTGCACAATGGCATGCAGAGCATCTGCAGTGCTGGCTGGGCCTCAGGCAGCCATATCCTGTGTGGGTCCCTTGGAGATGGTGGCAGGGCTGGGCCCATGAGGGCTTCTGAGAACAGGTCCAGGCTGCATGCAGGGCCATGTCCTGGCTCCTCAGCCTGTGGTGGGAAACTGAGGGATGGGAAGGTGAGCGACTGTATCGCTGCTGGGTTGAGGAATAGTGCCGAGGCCATTGAGCAGGGCATGGGTTCACTCGGTGAGAGGAGCCACTGCTTCCTCAAGCAGAATCACCTGCTCATAACACCTCTCCCCTGCTGCCTCGACTTCCCTCTAAAAACAGGATGGGGTGATTCCTATGTCCGGACACACTTCCTCCACACACCCTGCTTCAGGGAGACTGCATTCCTGTCTGCAGCATCTGTGGATCCAGACTAGGGGCAGAGCCTGCATTTGCTCTGGACAGGGCTCCATAGCCAGGCCCTTCTCTATCTTGCTCTGTGGCCCACAGGCCAAGCCTGAGCCCAATTGCAATGGCGGCAGCGTCATCAGGAGCATGGGTGGAGAGCAGCAATGCACCGTCTTGCAGACGCTACCCCACTGACCAGGACCCTCCCGCAGGCAGCTCACTGCTGGGGGTGCTTGACCTTGGAGATACATACCTGCCCAAACACAGGTCTGGCACACAGCAAGTGATGCTAGGCTCTGTCACTGACATCGATGCAGGAGGTGAGGCCACTTCCCACCCCTCCACTGCCCCTGCTTCTTGTCTGTGCCTCCCCAGATCTGCTGATGCAGAGGTAAGGCAAATGGCACTGTTCTACCCCAGGAAACCAGACGATGCTTCCTGTCACCTGTGAGCCAGGGGTGCCCACCTGGAGGTCAGAGGACAGTGCTGGGTGCAGAGTGTCCCAGGCTGCACATGCAGGAGACCCTGATGAAGGGTGGCTGAAGGACAACCCTGTGTCCCCAGCAAGTGTCATGAAAAATGTGAGCATAGTGCTGACCACGCCAGCAAGCCACACAGACAAGAAACCAGACTGCCATGTGTATGCCAGGGCCCAGGAGGACTGATTGCAGGACTGGCCACAGGCATCTGCCACAACTGCAGGGCTCAGCTTGCCCTCCTGTGCTGCTCACCCCAGTGCTGCCCACCTGACTGCAATCCCACAGGATGCAGCACCCACATGCATCATCAGCCCTTCCTGGGACAGCCAGGATTCAATTATAGGATCATAACTGTGGCCGCTGTGTCTGCTGGCATAACTATAGCAGCAAGCTAATGCCGTTTTAATGCTCTCTAATGATGTAATAAGAAATAATGGGATGTTTGACAGCTATGTGACCATTAACCAAACATATTAAGCATGACTACTACCTCCATAAAAACGCAGGCAATGTCTGGGAGTGCCAGCACATGAGCCCCTTCCTGCTCCTGAAGTCATGCACAGCTCAGAAATGTGCTCTTGAATGCAGTGCCAAGTGCCCAGGGGTGCTGCTAGACAGAAGCCCTCCCTCATGAGATGCCTCGAGGCACAGCCTGCACCTGAACCCGCCTACTGAGCATGTGCCCATCACTGCTGGCCCAGGTGAGGAGCGTGTGTTCCAGAGAGCAAAGATACCCTAGACAAGCACATATGCAGCACACGGGGTGACTCGAGACCTGGGGTGGTGAGGCTCCACGCCAGGATGGGGCTATAGGCCAGGTGTCCTAAGACCTCTTGCAGGAAGGCTCAGGTTCACCCTGGAAAAGGGGCCACGTGCTCTGAACGGGAGAAGAAAGCCCTGGAAAGTGCAGGGCAGGGCTTACTGGGCAAGCTTGGCAGCTTCTCGCTTCTCAGGCAGATGCCTGCCTGGGAACTCATGCTGATGGCATGCCCTGCATGGGAGGATTAGCAGCAGTGTGGTTGACACCCAGGCAGGGAGCAGGCGGAGGCACCCCAGCCCTGCAGCGCACCTCCCCCCACTTCCTGGCTGCGTGAACTGTTTGGCTAGAGGACAGGGAGGAGGACAGTGGTGATGGCACAGAGAGTCTCCCATGAGCAGCTCATGCGGTGGCCATGGAGCTCCTGGCCAGCCAGGAATAGAGGTCTGCCCCCCAGCCCCAGTCCCAAAGCTGCACCATTTCAGTGGTGGTGTCCATGCTGTCTCCATGCCATCAGATGCAGATGGCCACAGTTACTAACTGACCACTGAGGTGCAGAGAACATCTGGAGAACACAGAAGCCCCTGGGCATGCAGCCACCCTAGAAAGGCTTCACTGAGGGAAAATGACAAACACTCAGAAAAAAGGCCCCATGTGGGTCTGGGAGAGCTCCATGGTGGACCCATGGGTGTCACCTCTTTCCTGCTGAGCAGTCCCTCCGGCTGCACTGCCCACCCAAGTCACCAGCCCACCTTTCCTCCTGCACCAGCACCTTTCCTCCGGCCCCACGCTCACTTTAAGCCACAGGGCCACTGAGTAACAGGCACTCGCATGCCCAGGGGCCAGCTCATCCACCAGCCTCAGCCTGGGCAGCAGGGGAGGCCTTCCCAGGCTGGAGTCCAGGCCCACCCAGGTCAGCTGGGTAGGAAGGGAGGCTGAGGGCAGTTGGAAGCAGCAAGTCGTTCCAGCACACTGTGTCCACTCTGTGGTCACCAAGGAGCTACTTTCTGCAGGGGCGGAAGATGACCAGAGGGGAGCACACTGAGGGGAGCAGGGAGCAGGTACACCTCGTACTCCTCAGGACCCCAGGGCTGGATCTCAGGGAGTCTGACAGGTAGGAAGTAGGGTGCCCTGAGTGGGAGATCAGGCCACTCAGTCTGTCCTTGCCCTCTACCTCTCAGCTAGCCTGCGTCGACTCTGCCAGCCCCCTGCAGTCAGCAGGCTGTGATGGGGACGTGACTGCACCACACTCAGATGGGTGCAGGGAGGCCCCTGCTTCGGCCCTCCCCCTCTGCCCCAGTGTGCTGACCTCTCCTTGCTTTCCGGCAAGGCTCCCTCCCAGCCAGCTGGTGGCCTCAGACTCCCCGAGGTCTCTCCAGGGTTCACCTACTAAAGATCAGGGAGGGGGCTGCCACACGGCTGCCCCGAGGAAAAGGGTGCTGGCCCAGCTGTGGTCACCTTGGCGCCTCCAGCAGATGACAGGGCCCTGCCACGGCGGGTTCACGGTGTGTGCTGCTGAAGGGTACACACCCATGGGCCTCCCCAGGCTCTCGTGTGCAGAGGAGCAGGCGGGATGCTGTGGACCCGGGATGCCAGCTGCTCTCAGGGGAGGAGAATGCTGCTAATGAAGCATATCGGCTGCGTCTGAATGACTTCCCAGACCTGCTAGAACCTTTGTCTTCCACAGTTCCTCTTGGACGTAATTAGCGAGAAGCCCAGCATGCAGCTCTTCCCTCAAACCAATTTCCAAGGCTGAACTCGAGGTGAACTGAGGACGAGCCCGGAGGCTCAGCACCCGGTACTTACTTGACGTCCTGGAAGATGCTGGCTGGCACCTGCAGGAGGCGGGCGATGTCCCCCATCAGCTGCTTCCCCTGCTCCAGGTTCAGGGGGCTGTGGAGGGAGAGGGTCATCATTACCAAAGGGAGCTCATCTGTGCTGGGGGAACTGGGGACCCCAGGGCCCCTCCTGGGCTGCCCGCTGCTCCCCGCCATGCCTGTGCTTGAGGCTGGGACCAGGTGGCTCCGCAGGCATGATGAGTCACTTGAATTTTCCAGCAATCAGACAGACAGTAAGGTGCGAATGGAACTGTTGGAAGCGTAAGGCGCCATGATGCCGCCTCTGGCTCATCTTAGCCTTCAGTAAAAATATAATAAAAAGGGTGGGGGTGGAGAAAGAAAGGGAGATGGAGCAAGGAGCGGATGCTGAGAGGTGGATTGTGGATGGGCGTGAAGACTTTAAAGGAAGCAGCTGCACTGCGTGGATTCCATGCTAAAGTGAACTATAATCCCAGGGAAAGGGTACTTAAACACCACACGTGTGATCATAAGTGGTGGACGAGGTGCACAGGCCACCAGCAGCACCCCGCTAAAGGGGCACAGATGTCCCAGGAGGATGCTGTAGCCACATGCTGCCTGGTGAGGCCACACAGCAGGGAGAGCTGACTGATTAACAGGTGCGGGCACTAGCCACATGCAGCTCACAGTTCCCAGTACAAATCCTCAACTTTAGGATTCAGCACCCCAAATCCCCACTGCCTGTGAACCATTAGTATAGCCGCTGTGATGAAGCCTAGCGTAGGCTGTCACAGCAGCAAGGCCTCGGGCCGCCATGCTTCCCACCACTCAGCGGAGGTCAGAGAGGGAGCCAGGCCCTGCCCTCAGGGGCTCCCTTTGGGCAGACACAGGCAAAAAGGACACTGACAAAGACAAAGCATGTCCTTAGAGGCTGAACCCTGTCACCCATCCTTCTGTTGTCCCAGGCCCAGATGCTGTAACCTCACCAGGAAGCAGATGGTTGCAGATTTAATCAGTGAAGAGGGTGCTGAGTGAGGACTCTGATCCAATGCTGCTGGTGCTGTAGAAAGGGAGATGTGGACACAGGGAGGTGTGGCAAAGATCAGGTGAGGACATACAGAAATCTACCATGCACCAGCCACACCAGTGTGAGCCCCCAGTGCCAGGGCACAGTCAGGGTGCTCAGTTAGGGGGGCAGCTGGAGCAAACTGACACAGGTGTCCACTGGCAGCAAGTTCTGGAGAGGCAGGTGGGGCAGAGGAGCTACTCTGAAGGGATGAGCACTCCTCATCAAGGCCACCTCTGACGGCCATGTGGCATCAGACAGCTGGATCAGCAGGTGCAGGGCTGGGGAGGCCAAGTGGGGACCTCAGGGTGACGGGTAATGGTGCGGGCCCTGCACAGGCAAGATGGGTGTCACTTGGACTTCTCCAAGAACAGAGAGGATGCAGGGGCCAAACAGACCACAGTCATCCAGGAGGTGACAATGGTTGGCATGTGGAGAGATGCTGAGGCCATGCTGTCAGGACTGGATGGTCAGCTGAGGACATGGAGACAGAGAAGCCTCAGAAAGGCCTACTGGGAGCAGAGGCTCATGAGCCTGGAGTCCACATAGCACAGCCAGAGACACACACCAGGAGTTGGTCAAGGCAGGGTGCGGAAGCCAAAGGCTTGACAGAGACAGGGTCTCTTGCACACCTAGGGGTGAGCAGATCCAGGAAGAGAGAAAGGAAAGAGCAGCCAGCAAGGCAAGCGGTGAGTCTAGCAGGACCTCAGGGTGTGGTAGCCAGGTTTTCATCTCTGAGACCAGAAGACCCGATGAGAGCGGCACAGACGAGGAAGTTTATTTCCGCTCATTGTTTCAGATGTCTCTGTTCATAGACAGCCAACATTATAGCTCTAGGCCTACATGAGGCAGAACATTCAAGCAGAAGGGTGATGCAGAGAAAAGCAGCTCAGGATGGGACACACAGGAAGCAGAAAGCTCTGTTTACCAGGGATAAAATATAAACCCCAAAGGCAGGTCTCAGTGACCCTCCTCCAGACGCACCCTTCCTGCTTACAGCTACCACACAGGTAAGCCACTGATAAGGTTGCACCTCTCATAACCCAGTCATTTCATCTCTGAACACTCTTGCATTGTCTCACAATAAGCTTTGGGGGGG